>PVKM010030134.1:0-17392 GCA_004027735.1 Carollia perspicillata | reverse complement strand
TAAAAGTGGGGCAACAGGAGCTCAGGGAGGGTGCAATGTCCAGAGAGACTTCTTTCAATAGGGCAGCTCAGCTGCCCTGAAGGGACTTTGTGCGCAAGCAGCACCCAGGCAAACAAAGTGGGAGGAGGGGTCTCAATTTGCCACCACTCTGCCTCTCGAGGACTGATCAGAGGGTTGCAAGTGGATTACGGGCTCTGGCCTGGCACATAGGCACATAGTGGACAGGGCAGGCCGCACAGTGCTCTGAGAGTGTGACCTGGAAACTGAGCACCTGTGATTATTGCAGCCCAGACTGAGTCCACATGCTCTGGGAACCACAGGAAAGGAGCCCACTGCCCCTCCGCCTGCACGATCCAGGAACTCTGGCAGGTTTAAAGTCAGCAGGAGATTTTCTTCTCTTTTTCAAGAGTAAGACAGACAGACCTGGAGCTGTGAGAAACCCAGAGACAGACACAGAAAGAAGTCCGAAGGGGAACACCAACAGCTGAGATAAATTTCACATTGCTCACCTTCAGAACTTGCATCCTTTTTATTTCTCTTCTTTCTGTTTAAATAATGTGTTTGATTTAATTGTTTGATTTTTTATTCTTCCTTTTATGTTGCTTTTTAATATTTCTTTCACTTCATTTGTATTCCAATAACACGCTACTCTTGGTCTTTTATTTTTGTATTCTTTTTATTCAGATTACATATTTATTATCATACTATTGTTATTCCAGCACCCTTCCCTGGTCTTAATTCATTTTGCTTAATCCATAAAGCTTTATTCCTGAGCTTTACGACTATTGTGCTTAACTTTATTTTCTCAAACATTACTCCAGGTTTCCATCCCTTACTCTCACTATTTCTCCTCCATCTTATCTCACATAAATGCACTACTTTCTAAAGGCAGCTCACATTTTCTTCCCTTCTAAAAAGAGTTTTATCTCTTTTCCACCTTTTATAAAACGTAGATAGCTGGGGGAACTATGAAGGTAATTGCTGTACTTTTCCAAAGAAGCTCCTATTTGTTCAGTACGTGTTATACTGTAAATCCCATAGAACACTCTGTCACTGTCTTACTCCATTTCGCCTTCGCCCTACCCCTGATCAGTTGAGTAAGGAATTTTATCTAATTGTTTTCTCTCTCCCTTTTTCTATTCTTTTTTTCACTATCGCTCCCTTTTTTTTCCCCTGTCTCTCAACCTGGGCTTTACTTTTTACTCTTGTTAGTTTGCTTCCCCCATCCTCTGAAAATTATTTTTCTTTACTGTAGACATTTCACATTCACTTTTCACTTTTCTGCAATATTTTTATTCCCAGTCCACCTTTATTAAATTTCCTTCAGCTGTCATTGTTATTGACTCTTTTGTGGATTTTCTGAAATTTTACTCCCATTGATCCAGTACCTTTTCCGTTTTACTTCAAACCTCGAAGTATACTCTTCCTTCTTCTTACCCCATTGTTACCATTGCTCTTTTATGTTTTACTTACATTGTAAGTTTTGCTCTCTGCCTTTCTTCACCTTGATTCTATCCCAACTCTTATCAATTCTCCTCCCTCTTACTACATAACAACATCTTCCCCTCTTTTAGTGATATCATATTTCCTTTGTCATATTATATAATATCTTCAATCCTTCTTCACCTTTATTCATCTTAGTTCTATTGCAGTTGAGACTGCTGATGTGGTAGGGGCGGTTCTTTTTGCTGGTGTAGGTTTGGTGGCCTGGTAATACTGCTTTGTTAACCAACACTTGTACAACAGCATATAAGACAAAGTGGGAGTTGAAAATACCAGTAAACTTGGTGGAGGGAAGAATCTACCAACAGGCAAGCCTAGAACAACAACAGTGTTCACACAAACAAAAGAAAGGGTAATTCTAGAGCATCTAGACAAGGAGGTCAAAGAGACCATACCACCGAGTCCCACAGAACTCTTGCCACAGAAGTTCACTCCACAAAGACAGCTGGCAAAGAGAACATTGGAAATTGAAGAAACAAACAAAAAGAGTCACCTAAAATAAAGAGACAAATAAAGAACCTGCAATCAAAAGGAATGGAAGACTCCCCCATAAAGGAGCTAAATCAAATGGGGGCAAGGAAACTATCAGATATAGAATTCAAAAGAATGGTTATAAGGAGGCTCAAGGAACTCACTGAAAACTACAAGAAACTGAATGGAAACTATGACAGTATGAAAAAAGAAATAGAAATCATAAACAAGAACCAGGAAGAAATGAAGAAAACAATTTCTGAAATTAAAAAAAAAATACACAAGAAGGAATACAAGCAGGCTGGATGAAGCAGAGGACCAAATTAGTGAGCTGTAATACGAGACAGAAAGAAACACCCAGGTAGAGCAGCTGCATAAAAAAACACTAAAATTTATGAAGGTAGCATAAGGGAACTGTAAGACAACTTGAAATGCAACAACATTCGAATCATAGGAATACCAGAAAGAGATGAAAAGGAGTAAGGGATAGAAACCCTGTTTGAATAAATAATGACAGAAAACTTCCCTAACCTGGGAAGGGAAAAAGTCACTCAAGTTCAGGAAGCACAGAGGGTCCCAATCAGATGAACCCAAAGAGGCCTACTCCAAGACACATCATAATTAAAATGCCAACATTTAAAGACAAAGAGAGAATTTTAAAGGCAGCAAGAGGGAAACAGGAAGTAACATACCAAAGAGCTCCAATAAGGCTAGCAGCTGATTTCTCAACAGAAATACTCTAATCCAGGAAAGAACGGCAAGAGATATTCCAGGTAATGAAAAGCAAAGGACTGCAACCAAGACTACTGTTTCTAGCAAGACTCTCAATTAAAATGGAGGGCAAAATAAAGATTGTCCCAGACAAAAGAAAGCTGAAAGAATACATCTCCACCAAACTAACACTGCAAAATATACTAAAGAGATTGCTATGAGAAGAGGAAGAAAAAGAGTGAGAGAGAGAGAGGAAAAAAGGTACAAAGGGTAAAAAATGAATAAGTACCTATCAATAATAACCTTAAATGTAAATGGATCAAGTGCTCCAATCAAAAGACAGAGTAGCTGAATGGATAAGGAAACAAGACCCATGCATATGCTTCCTAGAAGAGACCCACATCAGAAAAAGAAACATACACGGACTGAAACTGTAGGGTTGGGAAAAAAATAGTCTAAGCAAATGGGCAGGAAAAAATGCCAGGATAGCAATACTTACATCAGATAAAATAGACTTCAAAACAAAAGCCATAAAAAGAAACCCAGAAGGACACTTCATAATACTCAAGGGAAGAATCCATCAAGAAGATTTAAGCATTATAAACATATATGCACCCAACATAAGAGCATCTAATATATAAGGAAAATCTCAGAGGACTTCAAGAAAGGTAAAAACAACAACACACTTACGCTAGGGGACTTTAACACCCCATTGTCAAAAATGGATAGATCTTCTAAACAAAATATCAACAAGGATATTGCAACACTGAAAAATGCCTTAGATCTAAAGGTTATATATATAACATTTCATCCCAAAGAAACAACATATACATTCACCAGTCAATAGCTGGTGAAGTTGAGCATCTTTTCTTATATTTGTTAGTTACTTGTGTGTCGTCTTGGGAGAAGTGTCTGTTCAGGTCCTCCACTGATTTTTTTTGTTGTTTGGATTCTGTTGTTGTTGTTGTTGTCATTATTGAGTTGTATGTGTTCTTTGTATATTTTGGATACTAACACCTTATTAGAAGTGTTTGAAAATATCTTCTCCCATTCAGTGTGTTGTCTTTCTGTTTTTGGTGTTTTATTTTGCTGTGAAGAAGCTTTACTTCTCCCAAAATAATTTTATGACTTAAATAAAGGGAGGGGTGTCTAAAAGTCCAACATACACATTTCTGCATTTTTATTCAGGATGCTACTTCTCTGGATACTGTTACCGAGTCCTGACCACCACAATGACATGGATCTCTATGTAATATTCTTTTAATCAGGTTTGAAAGCTGCTTCTCTAGAAGAGGTCATACTTTTTCCTTTTCTTCTTCTCTCTCAGCAACAAAAACTACCATCCCTTACAAACCAGGACAGTGCAACAGCAAGGGTAGGATAAACAAGGGAGTCCAAGCCTCATGGAGAGAAGGGAGTAAGCTTTTCCATTCTCTTTCTTTGGACCTGAAAAATTTTAGGAAGAATGGTTTTCTTTCCTTGATTCATAAGTTCAGCTGAGTTTATTTGTCAAGTAGGAAACAGTTGTATTTTTATTGAAAGATGAAGAGCTCTGTTATAATAAAATAATAAAAAAAAGAAGAAAACGATGGCAAAAATAAAGATTATCATTGTTGGCATGTTATTTAAAAAGTGTACTTGAGAACATTTGCATATGTTTTTATATCTGAGAGAAAGTCTCAGTTTTATAATAAAATGTGATATTCTACTAAAATGCTCCATGTAGAAATGTAACAATTGCCTGGGGATTTGGTACACAAAGGTAAAATTTAGAGACCCTGCCATTTCAAGTAACTGTGTGGTTGGTTGAAAGTTTATGAGGCCATATCATTGCTGGATCAAGAAAAAAACTGTTTGGATTTACATTCTGAATTATAGCTCTTACCCTTTTACTTCTTTTGGCAGTAATCTTAAACTTCATGTACTTCACTTAAACTTCACTGTCTCATCTGTAAAATGGGTATAACAGTGTTATGTAATCTATATATTTATTTTAATTATTGAATCCACTAATACAAATGAAAATCTTGGCACCTAGCACTCAATAGATGTTGCCAATATGTATTTAACCTTCAGTGTAGTGGTAACGACTGTGCAGGACATGCAGGCATGACATGGACAACAAATTTGGTTGAGGACATCACTATGGTCATAGGGCAGCTGAAACAGAGATTGAGAAAGTCTTTACTATGGAATTTTCTTCAGGGTGCACAGTATGGTCAAGAGTTGGATGTGGCAAGAGGGGGCCTGAATATGTGTCTTGTCAGTAACATCATTAAGAGGGAATTCTGTCATACTGTTAGATGCAGCCATGTTTTCAGTGTCCAGGAAAAAGGTGTCCAGTTCATGATGTGAATGCTCAGATAGGTGGTTTGGATTTCCAGTGAGTTAGTTATTTTTATTTTAATATTTTGTAGCTTACAGCTTTATAAACACCTAGTTCCTATGTTCTTGGGTATATTTATAATGAACATGTGTAATTCTGTAGTCCACTCTGCCCCAGGTATATCCATTAGATATAAAATGATTAAGAATAAAAACTCAGTTTTCTGATTTTATACAGAGCTACTGTGTGAAACAAAATCACTCCTTTTGACCTGACTGACTACAATGTCTGTCTTATGGGAATGCATTTTGTATTTAATTTTATTCTTTCGGGGTCAATACCCGTTAGAACTGAGCTTCAGCTAAATGACCAATAACTGCTAGTTAGAAACCTTGATAATAAAAAATACACTTTTAAATTTGTTAACTTAAGAGACTATTTATTATTATGTCATATAACTGTCTAGGATTATTATCCAAGCCTAATGAATGGGATGGGTCATGAGACTATTTTATCTTCTTGGGCTCATCCTGATTCAAATAATTGTTGTTAAAAACCATACCTTTAACTACCTATAATATATAATCATCATTCTTCCCTTCTGTGACAGATTAAAGCAGCTTGCAAGTTATAAAACTGATTTAATTCCAGGTAGTAAATGCCTTTCCTCAAAATTTAAACACCTTGCTCTTTTTTATATCAATAATATTTCTTGGTGAGAAATATCACTTTGTTACTAGAGCATTTTATAGCTTTTATTTTTTGTAAACTCAGTATGCTTTCAATTTTTTCTATTATTCATAAAAGAATTCAGAATTGCTGTTCTTTATTGTTATAGGCTGATTACTTGTTTAGTCTCTTGAGACATATAAATGGATAAGGTCACTCTTGGGGAAAGTTGGATCTAGAAGAGGGTACTGAATCTATGTGGCTGAGTGTACAAACAAAAAAAAAAACAAAATTAAATTAAATCAAAAATGACTTGAGGTAAATTCTGTCATGCAGGCAACTTTTATTCCATTATTCAATAATTTTATGTTATTTTATGTCTTACTTTTGCTGTTAACCCACATTCTCTCCCTTTTATTATATTTATATATTTGATTTTGTGGCTGGTGGTGACTGTCGGTTTTACCAGAGATTTGATTTCAACAACGATACATGAATGTAGCTCTATTTTTATAATTAGATGGCACTAGATTCTGCACAAAATACATTCTGAAGAAAACATGTCTCCTCCTTTCAGCATAATGATAATTACTGAGAAATTTGAAGACCATGAAAAACATCTTTATATACTTCATTTCAAGCAATAATTTACATTTAGAAAGCACTTTTCTATATCACGTAATTTTGTTCAACCTTTGTAGAATGGGTAATTGAGTTTCAAAATGATAAAATGACTTGCCATTAGTCTGAGAGTAATTGATAGATCTAAGACTTGAATGCAAATATTCTCATTCCAAATATTGTTATATCTCCAAAAACTAACATCTATAAATATAATCAGATAACTCTATTACAACTTATGAGTTAGAATGTTATAATTAAAACCAAAGAGCACATATTATATTTATGGTGTAATAAACAATTTAAAAGTGTCTCAAATATAATACTAGAATCTGTAGTGTTTAATTGAATCTATAAGAATTAACTGTGGCCAGTGAAGCTTTAATTTAAAGAATATGAAGTCAGTGCATTATTTCTTCATGCAGAATCTTTGAAATAATTTAAAACATGGCTCCCTGTAATCACTGAGCAAGTGTTTATGTATAATAGAAAGTATTAGATAACAATCTACTCATTTTGAAGAAAAATTAGTTATAGTATTTATTATACATTTTTGTCTATATAATTTTTTCCTCAGACATAAAACGGAGTATGTTTACTATGAATGCTTTGTCTTTTTTTACTCTAACAGGCAATTTGATTCAATTCAAAGTATAGGTGACTGCTATAATTCTATGTATTATGATTTTCTATAATGATAAATGTCACAAGGTAAATAAGACTGTTCTATTCCTCATCAAGTTGATAATATAATGAGAAAATGTGTAGTCAGGTCATTTCAAAATATAAGTGAGAACTGCCAGGGAAGCTACAAGATCACAGAGGACAGGCAAAAAATGTAGCTGTCAGCTATAAAAGCAATGCCTGGACTTGTCTTTCTTGGTGTGATTCTTTTAAAACATTTGCTCATTTTACATTTTAAAAAGTGTTGCAGAACATCACTTTTATTACAGAACCCTAGCCTATGCAGTTCTGAAACAGATGTGTAGGCCTGATTGCCTGCTGCCAAGAATGCCAGAGTTTGGTGAAAAGGAAAGGAATTGTTTCTTTAAAAGCTATACAATTTAGAATAGTGACAGAATTCTGTCTTCAAGTCCAACTCCCTTTAAAACATTCCCCACCCCTGCCCACACACACAAATACACTCCTGCCTCCTTTTTGTCAAGTCACACCAGTTTCAGAATATACTGTTTTTAAAACAACAAACAAACAGATGCCAGTGGCTGAACATTCCGGGCTTCTTCTCCCAGTAATCTGTGCTTGGCTAGGCAGTCTCCGTAATTCCCAGCATCATCATCCTTGCTGCCGTGTTCTCTAGCTCTTAGTAGGAAATGCGCCCTTTCAACCTGAGTGGCCAAGAAAGTGAATCGCTGCTGTGCCTAGTTTAATTTTTTTTTTCACTTTTGCTTTTAAAATTTTTTTCTTTATTTTTTTTACTTTAATTGTTATTCAAGTACAGTTTTTGTCTTTTACTCCTGTCCCAGTCCACACCCCCAGTGCTCCCCGTCTCCCTCCCATTTCCACCCCCCTTAGATTTTGTCCATGTGTCCTTTATACTTGTTCCTATAATCCCTTCCCTTTTACCCCTGAAATTCCCTCCCCTCTCCCCTCTGGTTACTGTCATCCCATTTTCTATTTCAATGTCTTTGGTTATATTTTGCTTGCTTGTTTGTTTTGTTGCTTAGGTTCCTGTTAAAGGTGGGATCATATGGTATTTGTATTTTACCGCCTGGCTTATTTCACTTAGCATAATGCTTTCCAGTTCCATCCATGCTGTGCTTAGTTTTAAATCCCTACCTGGAGCTTCCAGCGTGATCCCATTTCTGACTCCTCCCACAATGAGCCACACCCTGCCAGTCCTCTGTCTAGTTAAATTCTCCTGGCTGCCAGTACCAGTCTGGACCTGTGTGTTTCCGCAGACAGAACCCCCTCCAAGCTCTCACACAGGCACTGCAAGCTTCTGGCTACAGCACAAGTTAATGTGACACCCATCTCCCTGTCCCTATGCAGCATTCACAGCTATTTAACATAACTTTGAAGCTAGCCAAGTTGCCATAGTAATGCAAAGTAACTCTTAATGGCCGTGCTCCAGTTTCCCCACCTCCTAAACCAGGTTAGTAGGGTTTTTTTCCCTAGATTCTCAGACATCCCAACTCAGATCCCGTTTCACTTGGACTTCAAATATTATGTGCTGTGATCCAAGTTCCCTGGGTCTCATGCTTTGTTCCTGTAACAATTCAGGGGGGCCACTCTAGATTTTATGCCTCTATGCCTACCTTTACCCTTAATATGCCTTCTTTCTATGTAGAACTGTATTCGAGGAAAGTAAATCTTGGTTCTTCTACAGTTTATTTGTTGAACTGATCTCTGAACTGCTCTGAGTGTTAAGTTGTCAAAGACCTTGGAAGCTATTAGGACTCTAATCCAACCACTTAAACTGGACTGGGTGAACCCATGTACTACTTATCATACTGCTACGTAACTTCAAAATTACTAATGTGTATCCCCAAAATCCCATAAGCGCTTCAAAATGTAAAATTTCTTATGCATTTTTCTAATAATTGAACCTGACATTGTTACATATACCTAGTTCAATATGATTCAAAGTAACAAATTACTCTTTCAGCCAACAATGGTCATCTGGGAATAAGATTCTGTCTTGTCCCTAGCAGCAACCTTGTGCTACCTAGATGCTTCTATACATGGCTGTTGACCTTACTTTTCTCTGGGGCTTTTCTCAGAGTGTTTACCAGCTCATATCCTGAAAGGATAGTCTGTGTTAAAATTTGTAGGAAGCTCCCTAAAGCTCTTTCTTGTCCTTGGACAAACACTGCAATGTAATAAAATTTCTATGAGCAAGGCACCTTGAAAAACCTAAATTTAGTCAGTCAATGTAAAGAAATTCTTTACTTCTACTTTAAGCAAAACAAAATATACAGTGTCTGGCACAAATATCACCTCTTTTTATTACAAAATCTTTTATTACAAAATCAAAGTACGTAATTCTGTAACACAACAATATCACATTCAAGCACACCATATGACATTTTAGGTGAAATATTCAAATTAAAACTATAAATTATGACACCCATGTTATTACCCCATCAACTACACTGAAGCAGGTGTTACTTGTGCCAGACCCTATATACTGGCCTCACAAAAGCAAAAAATGTCATGGTCTTCTCTATGCCTCTATCTTCAAATATTAGGTACTCATACAATTGTTGTAATTAATAATTTAGGAATATCTGAAACAGTTATATACTATTTAAAATGTTTCTCCTGCACCTGTTCCGAAACTATTGTAGTCAATCTGAAGTGACGTATACATACCACCTCAATTACCATCAATTAGAGCAGTGGGAATTGGTGTTAGAGCAAAAAATTCACCTCTAAATTAGGGCACATTACATGTATTTATAAATTTATTTTTATTTTTAAAATATTTTATTTATTTATTTTTAGAGAGACAAGAGGGGAAGTAGAAAGAGAGGGAGAGAAACATCAATGTGTGGTTGCCTTTCATGTGGCCCTAATTAGGGACCCGGCCCACAACCCAGGCATGTGCCCTGACTGGGAATCGAACCAGTGACCCTTTGGTTTGCAGCCCGTGCTCAATCCACTGAGCTACATTAGCCACGGCTGTATTTATAAATTTAGAGTTAAAGAATTAAAGAATTATTCATAATTTCCAAGTATTTGGAATTTTATAAAGCATTCCAAATAATTAAGAATTAATTGGAACAACTAATAATAATCAAATATTATTAATAATAATTAATAAGAATAACTAATAATTAAGAGTTTATAAAGAACTTCTTAATTCTTTTAACTAGCAGTTCCAATAAGTATATTGAAAATGTGACCTGATTTTTAAAAATTGTGTGTATATCACTGTTTTCTGGAACATATTTGCTATTCAAAATGATGTACAGCTGCTAAATAATTAAATACATGGTGATTTCACTAAAAACTAAAGCATCAGAGGAATAAAAAACAAAATATTTCTGTCTTCATTTATTACTATTTTCTTGAACCTCGGATGTACCTTATGTTAATTAAATAAGTGAAGATTAAAATATTCAAATTATCACACATTCTTGCCTTAAATTTTCTTATAGTGACATAGAAATGAGATTATCTTAGGGGTTTAAAACCTATTTGTATTTGAAATAATAAACTAAGTCTAAGATATTTGCTATATCAGAGCAGAATAATTTTATTTAAAAAATACTGACTTTTTTGGTGTGATACTTATTAGTAAAATTATACAGGCTTCAGGTGTGTGATTCTGTAATATATCATCTGCATTTTATATTGATGTTCACCACATCAAGTTAAGCCTCCTTCCATTTCCATTTATCCCACCTTTACTCTTCTGTCTCCCTCTATCTCACTTTCTCTCTGGGTGAAAAAGGTGAAGGGATTAGGCTAAGAAAAAAAAATCTCATAGATAGAGTCTAAGTTTACTATTTGTATGTGAAATATCACTATGTAGTTAAGAATTCATTTTGAAATGATAATCAAGACTTCTGTCCTCTTTGTAAACTTAAAAAAGAAATGAAATGTGAGTTTTTTAGCATACAATTGTACAATGCAGAACAAATGATCATGCTGAACACATTTTCTTTTAAGAAAATCAAAACGTCGTGGGTTTGATTCCTAGTCAGAGCACATGCCTAGGTTGCAGGTTCAGAAAATCATATTGCGGGTTTGGTCCTTGGTCAGGGCATGCATGAAAGGCAATCAATCAATGTTTCTCTCTCACATCAAAGTTTCTCTTCCTCAGTTTCTTCTTTCCTTCTCCACTCTTTAAAATTAATAAACATGTCTTTGTGTATGGATTAAAGTAAGGTTTGAGACATTAACTTAAACTCACAAGATTATTTTATAAATGCATGGACAAGCCTAGCTGTACTGAAGACCTGGTTAGACATTTTATATTTAAAACACTAGCTCTTCTTTCTTAGCACTACCCACAGCTATTCAGTTCTGTTAGATTTTAAGATTTTCAATGATTTATCCAGCGATAATTTCTGAATGGCCTAGTTAGTGTCCAAGGACTGTGAAGTCCTTTATAAAATGAGCCCCATTGAAAAAATAATAATTTATCTAGGGTCAGAGGTCATTGGAACTTGAATTTATCAAGGTATTATCAGACAGGAAACACACTATTACTATTTTGATGATCAACATGTCTATGGAATAAGCTTCATAATGCTTCCATAAATGTAAAACATTAAACACACACCCACATCCACATAAAAACCATTAGTGTAGAAGAAATAAGTTGAAACTATTCTAAAACTTTTAACATGTGTAACAGCCATTGCCTTTCATTCTTTTTGGTGCATATTACAAAGCTGATAACAGAACAGTTACTGGAGTTGCACATAAATACCTTGAAGTATTCATGCTGGAAATAAAGACATTAAAGGCAATTCTGGTAAGGTCTCAGGTAGAAATGAGAAATATGTTATGTTGCTGGAAACTAGAGGAAAGCAATCACATTATAAAGTAGTACAGAACTTGGTTAGACCGTGTTCTAATGTTTTATGGATGGCAGGACCTGGGAACATTTAGCTCAACACATTTCTAAGCTAGGTGTTGAAGGGATTGCTCCAGTTCCTCTTAACTACTTACAATAAAATGAGAAAAGGCAGTGATAAGTTGAAGATGAAATAACAAATATAAACTAGAACTTGAAGACTGAAACATTCTTAACTTATGTCATATTATATTACATGAGAAAGCTTGTTCTGGAGAGAATACTTAAGGATGTAGCTGAAGAATAATTTGCTAAAGAGTTCTGGAGTTTACATGAGCAGAAACACTGCCAGACTCAACTGAAGGGGGCAGAGAGAAGATGAAACAAAGGACGGATGTTGGACTTAGATATGGCATGACAGAACGATAGAGCTAATTTTCTACAAATGTGCCCTCTTACTCCACAGGAGGGAAAACTGACCCTGTCGGTGATCAGGAGATCATCACGGCCACTACTTCAGTTTCCGGAGGTGGGACACCCTCCACCCAGAGCCTTGGTGGTGGGATTACTGGGTGAGCCTTGGGGGCAGTAACCCCTCCAAAGGCCCCATCCACAGTGGTGACCTTGCCATCCCAGTTAACTTAAAACGTAGGGTATTAAACCAATGAAGATTATTCTCAAGCCATTAGATCTAAGGGAACTTTCTTGCTACATTTTGAGCTTGTTTGGGACTCACCACTCCTTCCTTCCTTGTGATTTCTCCTCTTTTGAATGGGAATGTCTATTCTATGTCTATTCCACCACCATATTTTGGAAGAACTAAACATGGCTGGTTTCACAGTTTTCTAATACTGAGAAATTTTGCCTCAGAGTAATTCATAGAGTCTCACCCATACCTGAGTTACATATTTAGAATAAAACTGAAATTTAGACATTAGAGTTGATGTTGAAATAAATTGAGATTCTTGG
Organism: Carollia perspicillata; assembly: GCA_004027735.1. Lineage (NCBI taxonomy): Eukaryota > Metazoa > Chordata > Mammalia > Chiroptera > Phyllostomidae > Carollia > Carollia perspicillata. The sequence continues at coordinate 4,634 of PVKM010030134.1, read as the reverse complement.
GACTGTTGAGATTAAGTGACTATATTTGGCTTGTGAGGAGGGCATGAATTTCAGGAAACAGAGAAAGAATGTTACAGACTAAATATTTGTGTGGGCTGAAATTCTAATTCCCAATATAATGGCATTAGGAGATGAGGCTTTAGGAATATAATCAAATTAAAGAGGTCATGAGCATGAGGCCTTTATAAAAAGAGACACCAGTGAGCTGACTCCTCCTTCCCTCCTCCATGAGAGCACATGGAAAAAATCTGCAAGGGGGAGGGACAGCCCTCATCTGACCCTGATCTTGGGGTTCTGCTCTCCAGAACTATGAGAAAATAAATTTCTATTGCTTCTTAAAAAGGAGATATAATAAAAAACATTACTGAAATCAATATACACCCATTTCAGAATATTCATTCAATAATTTATGAATCATGACACTGTGATTCACTAAATTATTGCAAAGGTAGTGCAGAAATATGGAAAAAGCAGACTATCCATGATTAGAGGGGAAATAATTATTTAAAATCATTAAAAGAAAATAATGAAGTTATTTTAGAGCTAATACAACTACTGAGGCATGCTAGTGAGTCAACAAAGTCTTGGCATATCATGAAGATACACAGAAAAAGTAAAATCATCATCATCTAAAAAAAGAACACATAGGCATAAACAAATCCCAGAAACCCAACCTTAATAAACTTATCAACATTAATACCCATATGAGACTGTGGGAACCACCTTCTATGCAGCCAAGAAATAACTCAAATTGAGGCACTATGTAGTCCATCAGTGTAGATATTTTTCCAGGATTCAGTTTGACTCACTGCCATATAATCAGATGTCATGACACTAAAGCAAGTTCTCTTGCAGTACAAGGAATACACCTCCAAGGCACAGAATGTCTGTGAACAGTGTAAATATAGAGTAAGTCAGGCACACAGGTCCTTGTTAACTCCACTTCGTGTTCCTTTTCTTCACACCAAGCACAGCGAGCATCCAGACACACATGACTCTGAGTAAGTCTTCCTCTTACAATCCTGTTAGGAGAGGAAAATATTCAAAACTACCACTCAAATAGGAATTCTGAACCAGTTAAAACATGATTAAAATGCCAATACACCCTTATGAAAAATTTAATGCCATTTTAGACAGTACATTAATCCCTTAAACATCTTTCTTCTCCCACTAACCTGTTTAGTAGTCCTATTTATATGTTTAATAGATTTAATAGGTTAAATCTATGAATTTAATAGATTAATACTATCAATCTATTAATAGAGAAAGAAATTAATCAGTAAGAAAATTGAAGGAAGTGCTACCATAGGACTTGGATATAGGCTATGGCCAGAAAATAAATATTTAGTTCTAATTTGCTTTATGTTATATTTAGGCATAGAAATTGAAATGTTGAACAAAAGGTAAAAAATTCAGGGAAAATTTAAGTGTGAATTTGAACTGAAAGAGTTACTTTGAAAACCCTCTGAAGAACAATCCTGGAAACATGTTTACAAAGGAAAAAATGAAAAATCTTTACAGGAAATTGTGGTAGAGTCAATATAAAGATGAAAGAGAGGCAAAGAGCACATAAAGATAGAAAATGAAATGAGAGATTTAAGAAAGCCTATGAAAGGGGAGGAAATATAAAAGAAATGCAGTTTTTTTGATTTCCAATTGTAAGACACATTATTGAAAAGGAAAAACTGTAAACACAGTAAAGAGAGTACAGTTTTCGGGGAGAAGAGAGGGCTGAATAGGTTAAGAAAAGGGGGCTTTTAGAAGTGTGAAATTGTTCTGTATATAACGTAGTGGAAACATATTTTATTTTTTTAGAGCCATGACACTATTCTGAATGATACTGTAGTGATGAATATTCGACCCTGTGTGTTTGTCAAAACCCACAGGACTTTCCAGCACAAACGGTGAATATTAATTTAAAAGAAGTCATTTAGAAAGTCAAGAGATTACAGGACAGAATGCATTCTGTGCAAGATATCTCTGTTATAAACATATGAAATAAACAGGGAAAAGAAACTGTAAATAAATACTCAAATATAGCTGATAAATTGTTTCCCATGAGGGTATCAGTTAACAATTTAAAACCATTATACATATAAACTGATACTGAAAAACTATACAGCAGATACTGAGAGCCACGTTTCTCGTGGTAGAACTGGAACATTACAGACAAGCAAGGAGAAAAGCTTAGAATGATCCACGTGGTACTGGTTTTGAGTTGCAGACTTGTATATGAACTCATTTCTAGCTTAATATAGGTACAAGTGAATGCATATGGCAATATTTATAAAAAGAGATTCATATAAGTATATTACTCTTTTAGGGCTGCTGTGACAAAGTATCGTAGATTGCCCTGGCTGGTGTGGCACGGTAGACTGAGTGCTGGCCTGTGAACCAAAGGGTCACTGGTTGAATTCCCAGTCAGGGCACAGGCCTGGGTTGTGGGCCAGGTCCCCAGTAGTGGGTGCATGAGAGGCAACCACACATTTATGTTTCTCTCCTTCTCTTTCTTCCTCCTTTCCCCTCTCTCTAAAAATAAATAAATAAAACTCTTTGAAAAGTATTATAGATGGAATGGCTTAAATAAAAGAAATTTATTTCTTATAGTTCTGGAGCTGAGAATTTCAAGGCAGGGATGATAGCAGACAGTTTCTGGTGAGAGTTCTTCCTTGCTTATAAATAGCTCGACCTTCTTGCTGTGTCCTCACATGGGAGAGAGAGAGAAAAAAAAACAGAGAGAGAGAGACAGAGAGACAGAGTGGGGAGCTACGATAAACATTTGCATGGAAGTCTTAATACATATGAATGTGGTTTTCATTTCTCTTGTGTAAAAAACTATGAGTAAAATTCCAGAGCGGTATCATGAGTCTGAAATTTAAAATTTATTCCCAAATTGTTTTAAAATATGACTATATTAATTTTTCATGTATAAAAATTTCAGTTCTATGTCTTCACTGATACTTAAAGTTGTCAGTCTTTTTAATTCTAGATTTCAGTAGATTCGTAGTGGTTTCTCACTGTGGTTTAAATTTCAATTTACTTAAAATGACAAATAATGTTTACACTATTTTCATATGCTTTTTAGCATCCATATATTTTATTTTGTGTAGTGCCTGTTTTGTTTGCCTTTTTAAATTTACAAACATCTTACTATGTGACCTTTATACAGTCTGGGTACATGTTTCAAATTAGACATATGCATTGCAAAATTTACTTTGTCTCAAACTGCAGTTTCCCTTAATTTTTTTTTGCTTCAACAACAAATACTTACCATTCATACTTCTGGAGGTTTGGGAAGTCCAAGATCAAGGCACTAGCATGGTCCAGCTATTGGTGAAGGCCCTCTTCCTCATTTACAGATGGACGTCTTCTTGTCAGAGCCTTGCATGGTACAATGTAGAGATAGGGAGCAAGTCCTCTCATGTCTCTTGTTATAGAGGGTACTGATTCCATTATACAGGTTCCTCTTTCATGACTGAACTACTTCCCAAGTGCCCCATTTCTCAATACCATTGCATTGGAGATTTGGATTTCAATGTATGAATTCTGGGGGGAAACAAACATTTTAACCACAGAATATCCCCTTGTATTCTGGGGGTAGATCCTATAGGTCACAGTGTGTCATCCTTTTAATGTGCTGCTTATTTTGATTTGCTAACACTTTATTGAGAATTTTTATGTCTAATTTTATAAAGAATATTAGTCTACAGTTTCCTTATAGTAGTTCATAGTTTCAATGTTTTTGGTTTAGGTACCAAAAAAATTCTGCTCTCATAAAATGAGTTAGAAAGTGTTCTCTTTTTTGCTATTTTTTGGAAGAGTTTCAGAATTTGATAGAATTCACCAGTGAAGCCATCTAACCCTATTATTTTCTTCGTTGAGAAGTTTTTGATTACTGGTTCAATTTCCTTAGTTATTATAGGACTATTTAGATTTGCTATTCTTGTGTGAATTTTGATAAATTTGTATGTTTCTAGGAATTTGTCTGTCATTTAAATTGTCACATTTTGTTCATAGTATTATTCTTAAATTTTGTATAATCAGTAGTGATGTCTCTACTTTCATTTTTTATTTTAGTTATTTGTCTCTTTTCTCCTTTGTAATATTTGTTGTAAATTTGTCAATTTTATATTTTGAAAGAGACAGCTCTAGGTTTCATTGTTTTTCTGTTCTCTATTTCATTTATTTTCATTCTTTTTTAAATTAAATCAATTGGGGTGACATTAGTTAATAAGATTACATGGATTTCAAGTGTACAGTTCTGTAATATATCATGTATTTTCTGTGTCTATAAAAGTTTTGTTTGTTTTTATTTTTTGTTCATTTGTTGTGCCCAGTTTTATATCCCACCTGTGAGTGAAATTATATGGTTATTATTTTTTTCTGTTTTACTTATTTCACTTAGCATGATATTCTCAAAATCTATCATGATGTTGAAAATGGAAGTATTTTAGGTTTTCTTGTGCCTGAGTAATATTCCATTGTATATATGTACCATACCTTCCTTATCCAATCATCTATGAAAAATTGTACTGGAGCTCCTCAAGAAATTAAGAAAGGAATTACTATACGACTCTGCAAATCGTCTTTTGGGTATCTACCTAAAAAACTGGAAAACATTTCTTCACAAAGCT
>PVKM010030133.1:0-17430 GCA_004027735.1 Carollia perspicillata | reverse complement strand
TGTGAAAGAGTAGTAAGTGCTACAAAAAAAAAAATGAAGCATAGGGAGAGGATAGGGAAGTGCTGGATAAGGCAGAGGCAGAGGGGTAGGCTGCAGTTCTTTAAGGAGTAGCCAAGTTTACACACAGCAATTTACTTACAGTGCAACACGGGACCCAGATCCTCAAGATGGTGAGGGAGACAGAGGTGAGAACATCCTAGGAAATACACTCCAGGAAGAGTAGATGACAAGTGCTAAAGCTCTGAGGCAGCGGCTTACGCGGCACATAGAAGGCACGTGAAAAGGGCCAAGCACTGGAGTGACAGAAATACAGGGTCCGTTCCAAGATCGTGAGCTTTGACTTTGAGACAGATGGGGAGTCAGTGGAGGACTGGGGGCTGTCAATGCCAGACTCTGGCTTGTGTTTCAAATGGGTCATCGGGGCCACTGGTTGAATGCAGTCTCTAATGACATAAAATGGAAGCAGGGGTTCTGCTCAGATATGTAAAGAGGTTGGAAGTCATCACTCCCATTCTCGCAACAAGAAAAATCTGAACAAATAAAAAAGCAACAACTTTTCTTGGAAGTATCACTGAACTGAGGCCTCAGGGCAAACCATCACCCTAAAATCTTAAGAGACAGGCAAATCCGAGTCACAGCGGAGATGTGCCTCCCTGGAGTAGAGGCTGTTGGAGGAGGAAGTCGATGGGAACGGTTAACTTGTACTTATGAGGAGTTGCTAGAGGCCAAATGTGAGTGGGAAGCTCACAGGGGCCACAGCAAACCTAGGGGCCTCTACACTTTTGTGGGTTTTGCCTCTGTGGACACCACTGGGTTCTCACTGTGAAGAACCAAGAAAGATGCTCTCCTGGCTCTGGTGCAGGGAGGGGAAGAATGAACAAACCTTCTGAAATACAGGAGTCCTCCCTTATCAGGGCAATACGTCCCAAAACCCCAGTGGATGCCTGAAACCACAGACAGTACCAAACCCTACCCAGTCATTCACAACCAGATTATTATACATTCCAAGAAATGCAGTTTTAGGCAATTTCCTCTTGTGCAAAGATCATACAGCAAGCACACTTAACATAAACCTAGATCATGCTTTTTAAAAATTTTGTTAATATATTTTATTTATTTATTTTTAGAGAGGGGACAGGAAGGAGAAAGAGTGGGAGAGAAACATCAATGTTTGGTTGCCTCTCATGTGTCCCCAACTGGGGACTTGGCCTGCAACCCAGACATGTGCCCTGACCAGGAATCAAACTGGCAACCCTTTGCTTCACAGGCCTGTGCTCAGTCCACTGAGCTACACCAGCCAGGGCATAGATGATACTTTTATGCCACTGGCTGTGCAGTAGGTTTGTTTACACCATCACCACTAACACATGAGTAACGTCTTGCATTAGGACTTAATGATGGCTACTACTTCACTAGCAACAGGAATGTTCAGCTCCGATACAATCTTTTAAGATCACTGTCCTATATGCAGCCTGTCATTTACAGGAGTGTCATTATGTGATTCATGTGCTGTATTTTTCCCATACATACATATCTATGATAACATTTAGTCTATAAATTAGCACAATATATTGTAATAAAAATTGTGAGTATGATCTCTCTCTCTCTGCATATTGGGAGGAAACCAGAGTATACCAGAGAAAAACCCATACAGACATGGGGAGAACATGCAAATTCCACACAGACAGTGGCCCAGCTGGGAAATGATTTCTTTTTTCCTCATTAGCAGGGCCTGATGTACAGCACGGACCCTGTGGAAAGAGGGATGATTCACATCCCAGGCAGGACGGAGCAGACAGCATGAGATTCCATCACCCTACTCAGAACAGCATGCAATTTAAAACTTACAAATTGCTTATTCCTGGAGTTTTCCAAATAATATTTCCAGACCGTGGTGGACTATGGGCAACTAAAAGCAAGTAAAGCAAAACCTAAGATAATGGGGGACTACCACATGCCCTTATCTTTGCCCATAACACACATTGCTGTCCAGAGGAAAGACCTTCCCAAAGCCTCGGGCTGGGGACCAAGGGCATTCTTCTCAGTCTAGACCCAGCTAGCCTTCCGCTCTCAGCCATAAGGGAAGATAGGGAAAAGTAATAAACCCTCAGGAAGGTCAGAGCCCAGGGGCACTAAAACTGAACAATAAAACAACACAGCACCCTCACCCCCATTTTACCAACATACCGGCAGGGCTCCAGTACAGTAATGGGATCACAGCAGAAAGAGATGCAGAACACAGACTCAGTTCTTAGTGAAGCCCCAAGACAATGGGAGACACGAGAACAAGGACACCAGGAAAATCTGATGCCTCCAGTCTCTGTAACTACGGGAATCATTAGATGCAGCCCAACTCCCGGCTAAACTAACATGAAACCTCACACTAAGCCTATTTACCTCAGGTCCATCACATCATTTTAATAAAACATTATGTGGCATGCTGAAAGACAAGAAGACAGAAGCAGGGAGATCAGGTCCCACACTTTTGGTAAGAATCTGATGAAAGATGAAGGTGGCTTGGGCCGTGGTGGAAGCAGTGGAGGTGGTAGAAGGTGGTTAAGATCTGCATGTATTTTTGAAGACAGCAGAGATGAGCTGCTAATGAAACGGATGTGGGGTGCAACAGTGGAGGTATGGATGGCTCCAAGGTTTCAACTAGAGCCACTGGGAACATGGAGCTGCCCTCAACTGACATAGTCAAGGCTTCAGGCAAAGCAGCTGGCTGGAGTACAGGGGCTCAGGAATTCAATTTTTGATGTTTCAAATGACTTATAATACTTATCAATTGTGTATTCGTTTAACTTACAATACTGGAGTACCTAAATACTATAATACTTCTCATTAGGAAGAAATAAAAATATATTGCAAACCAAGAAAATGCTTACTTATTTTACCAAGTGAATGGGTAAAGGAACAAATGACCACACATTTTAAACATGTCACCAAAATAACTTCATCAGAACCATAATCATAACTGTCAATAGTAGCAGTATAGAAGGTAATGCTGGAAAACACCTAGGAGTTTACAAAATGCTTCCACCAAGTCCAGGACAGACTGTATGTACATTCTAGTACCTGAGGACTGGCCCTCCCTTCTTTCGGAGTAATAAAATCTGGCTGGGTACTTGGCTTCCCACAATAAAGATTCCATTTCCCAGCCTTCCTTAGAGCTAGGTGTAGCCAACAGTCTGTTGGCAATCATGGGGTGTGCAGTTTCTGAGATATACCTTTAAAGAGAATGGTTATACCCACCATTTGCCCTTTCTCTCCTTCCTGTTAGCTGAAGTGCTGATGTGATAATGAGCCATTCTGAACCACATGGACAGGGTGACTCTACGAGATGGCAAGGGAACAAAAGAGAAGGAGCTTGGATCCTGAAAACCCATGACGCCATCTTATCAGCACCGGGCTGCATACACTTAGATTGTTACATGAAAGAATGAAGCTTCTATCTTACTTAAGCCACTGTTACCATGGCTCTTTGCTACAGTAACTTAAAACTTAATCAATGTATTAAATAAATTCTCAGAACAATCCTGTGACATAAATAATGTGCTGAGATTCCTTAATATGTATCTATTTTAAAAAGCAGGAAAGTAAACTGTTAACACAGCCTTGTTTTATATACGTATATCAACCAGACAGGGCGGGGGGCTCACTGGAAAGCACTCTGTGAGAACTGATTGCAACCATTTCTACAGCAGGATTTAGGTTCAGGCATTCAATACAGATTTGTATAGCACTCACTACCTAAAAAAGCCACATGGTGAGGATTTTTCCATGAGAATATGGTATGCACTAGCTCAATTTTAAAGTTTCTAGTCCCATTAAAATCCTCACGGCCTATTAAGCATAAGTACTAACAATTAGTTCCTTGGCTTAAAGAAATGCTCACTGAATTCTTGACTTAATTGGTAACAAGATAAGGATGTCAGAGTTGTTTCTGATGTGTATAGATCAGCGATTTTCAACCAGTGAGCCACAAGAATTTTTAAAACATGCAGTACCTGACTATTTAGTCAGGGACACTGTCAAATAAAAAAATGACAACAGCCAACACAGCAATAGCCACTCAATGTGAACAAATCAAAATGATACCTATTTTTTGTCAGATCAGTAAAAATATTATTTTTGTTATGCCACAAAATTTTAGTAATTAGTTCATGTGTGCCATGAGATGAAAAAGCTTGAAAATCACTGGTCTGGATATTTGGATATATATTCTGATGCATATCAGCAAGGCATTCCATATAATTGGAACAATTTTGTACTTCTGGTATTTAAATACTGGTACAGAATTGTACTGGGAAAAATACAATTGAACTGGGAAAAGACCAGTTCAAATGTTATGCAAGTAAACATACTTTCAAGAGTATATAACTAAAAAACAGCTTATGAACAAGACTATTTGGCACTATTTACTATGCTATATTTCTGCACTTAAAATGGAAACTTATTTTCATTCAATTGCTCTCAAACTTCCATCACCATTTAATTGCCTAAACCAGAGAAATCCATTGTAACAGCTTTCGACTATTCATTTATGCTTCAAAGGAGACGACTTTCTACTCTGGCTACAGTTTCTGAGGCTTGCTAAAGTAACTTTCTAAATCAAAAACAATAATAATAATAAACACAATCAATCTTCTCACGGTACTGTGAAAAGTTTGCTTCCTCGAGCGCCTCAAGAACTCTTCGATAAGAATGCGCCACTACCTGGCAACAGCCCGGCTATTGAGCATGTGCAAAGCGGAGGGGGACTCTCCCTTGCACACATGCACACTGATACCTAGAGACACAGTTTCAAGATTCAAAATAGACTTACCTACAAATCTTCTGGATGTGTCACTGTAATTCGTGTGGTATTTCCTCAGGTGAGGCTTACGAAACAGAGGAGCTAAAGTATACTTAAGTGTTTTAACCTGACTTTTATTACATGACAAAAGAGGTGATGTCCGTATCAGTATTTTAAAATGTGGAAACCAAGCATTTTTATAACCTTTTATGAGACTCAGTGTTTTCCCATAACAGGAGTTCTAATTCCCCTGGACAAATGTAGCCAAGTACATCGGAAAATATTTCCCTATTCCAAATAGAGAATGCTGATGCATCTTTAGAGCGTACTGCTCATCACTTAAAAAAATAAGAAGAAAAAGTATAAACGGGTATTGCATAAAAGCACCTCTTCCCCCTTAATCACTACTGTGTTTATAGGCAAGAAGCAAAGATAACGGAGGCAGAAAGAGTAAGTGGTCTAGGCAAAAGCATAAAATAGAGGATTACCTTTCGCTGGGTTTACTTTTATCCCTGACCTATACAGCATTTCCTCGTTCTGCCAGTCTCCATTCCTCATTGCAGTCTTGAGTCCGTAGAAAACAATTAATGTGGCTGTAGCATAAAAAATCAGGCTCTTCAGAAACCGCTTTTGGATTTTGACATAAAGGGCTCTGGCACCCACGGTAATAAGGAGGCAGAAGCCCATACTAGGAATATACAATACTCGCTCTGCAATTACAAAGCCAACATAGAAAAACAGGTTCGTGGCAGGAACAAAGGGTATTATTAACAAAGATAAAGACAGAACGACAATGTTCTCCGTAGAAGGAAGTTGTGTTCTTTGTGATACATTACTTTTAAAACCGTTTTCTACTTTGGATGCAAAACCGGGCTTAATCTCTGAGTTCCGGTACTCCACATCTGAATGGCAGCTATGTCCATTGGCATTTTGCCTGCCATTTGTTACAAATTTCCCTTCGCATTCTCTTTCCATGCTTGGGCTCTTTAAACTGTAGTAGGCAAGGAGGAGGAGTCCAATGTAGAAGGCCACAGTGTGTAGGTTTCTCCAATCACAAATCGTTTTGAGCAGAGGCACGGCATCCATGGACCAATCAAAACTGAGGGTATCTGGGCAGAGCAACAGCCAGAGGTTCTTGGCTGGCAAGTAGAAGAAGGTGAGTGTGCGAGCCAGGAGGCTATCTGAATCAGCGGCCGGGTTGTCCGAGTTGGAAAAGCTTGGTGGTTTGTTTCCCATCCAGTACAGGCGGGCACCCAAAAGGGAGGTCCCCCAGAGAGTTAACAAACTAATGCTGAGGAAAAGAGACAAATTCTTCCCCTGAAACCAAAAGAGAGGGGAAACAATTAAGATAGTCATCAATACAGCATGGGAACACTTAACATTTAGAGATGAAATACATTTTTAAATGGACAGTTGAAAACACAGCATTACGTTTCAAATATATGACTTCATTTCCATCTCCTTTTACAAATGTTTAGGAAAATTTTAACCCTCCAGATTCTCGACTGTGGAATCCTCTTTGTAACTTTTAATGAGTGTCTTTTCTTCTCATGCCTTTTCTAAAGTAGCAATAACCAAACCTTCAATTTCTTGACCTCTATCTACAGCATGGGTTGAATATACTTTCTTCTTGGAATTAATTAGCACAGGTCAAAATGAGACCACGATATGAAAGTACTTAACATTCTGTATGGGATATAGTAGGCATCCAAAAACTGTGCTCTTTCATTTTATTATTTCGATTCTGGGGAAAACCAAAGAGCGGTCGTGACCAAAAATATGGGGTCTAACAGGATTCCACTTGGCACAAAAGAACAGCACTTAGCTATGTCTATGCCAGTCCTGATTCCATCCTGTGGAGTTTCCATGCAGAATTTATAACCCAGGCTTTCACCTGCTAGCCCAAGCTGCCACTGGCATCAGCAACATCAACCATTTGATAACACTCCCCATGAATGTGACATCTTTCATGGTGATGAAAACTTTTTAAAACTAAAATGACTTGAAAACAAACTTATTTAAGAGAAAGTAAACTATGAAAGGAAGGCAAAAGGACATCCTTGTTGATGAGAATGTTCTGGCAAAGTCTTTCAACCTGAATAAGAATTTAGTGACCACAAACAATCTAAGTCCTGAGAATGCAGGTGGGGAGAGAGAGGGATGGGCACCATATCCCAACCTTAATGTTTCACTGGTGACGTGATCTCTTAATGCACACATTCTTGCCTTGCATGAAATCTCCTTCCTCAGTGGCATTCAGTATGGTACTTGGAACCATACAATGGAGATACTGAATATTTTATGTTCAAAAAATTCACAAAAGGCAACAAAAACAAAAATAAACAAGTAAGATTACATTAAACTAAAAAGTTTTTGCAAAGGAAACCATCAACAAAATAAAATGTAACTTATGGAATGAAGAAAATATTTGCAAACCATAGGGAAATATCCAAAATATGTAAGTAACTCATACAGCTGAACAGAAAAATCAAATCCAATTAGAAAATAGTCAGAAAATCTGAATAGACTTTTTTTTAAAAAAAAGATATACAGGTGGCCAGTAGGTACATGAAAAGATGCTCAACGTCACTAATCATCAGAGAAATGCAAATCAAAAGCACAGCAAGTTATCACCCTACACGTTTTATAATGTCTATAACCAAAAATGACAAGAAATAACAAGTGTTGGTGAAGATATGGAAAAAAGAGAAAACTTGCGTACAGTCGGCAGGAATGTAAACCGGTGCCTGCACTCCAGAAAACAGCACGCAAGTTCCTCATTAAATTAAAAATAGAATTACCATGTGATCCAGGATTTCTACTTCTGGGTATTTATCTGAAGAAAATGGAATTAGTATCTTGAAAAGATATACACATCCCTGTTTTCACTGCAGCATTATTTACAACAGCCACAACATGGAAGTATCCCAAGTGTGTATCAATAGATGAAAGGATACAACAAAATTATACACACACACACACTCAAATGGAGCATGAGCCATAGAAGGAAGGAAACCCTGCCATTTGCCACAACACAGATGACATTAAGGGCATTATACTAAAAGAAATCAGTCAGACAGAGAAAGAAAAACACTGTATTATCTCATTTACAGGCAGAATCTTAACACACACACACACACACACACACAAACTCACACATACAGAGAACGGATTGGTTGTTGGCAAAGGTGGGGGACGGGGTGAAGGTGGTCAAAAGGCACAAAGTCCCAGTTATAAGATAAATAAGCCCTGGGGATATAATATAGAGTGTGGTGGCTACGGTTCATAATACTGTCCTGTATATTTGAAAGATGCTAATAGAGCAGACCTTAAAAGCTCTCATCAGACAATAATAATTTTTTGTAACTGTGTGGTGATATTAACCAAAATCACTCTGATAATCATTTCACAATATGTATATATATCAAATTATTTCATACACCTAAAGCTAATATAATGCCATATGTCAACTATGTCTCAATTTAAAAAACCAACCACAAAGAGCAATATATCTAGAGCATGTACAACTTCCATTATAACCAACTCTGTATTATATGCAACTGAAACTGGACTGTCCTCAGACTCCTCTCATTCGGCATCTCTAATTGCCAAAAGCCACAGAACTGGCCATAGACCATCTGCTCCATCTCCACTCTGAACCTAAATCGCAGCAAGATCCTGATTTTAACAGGATTATATATCACAATAACTCCACCTGCACCTCCCTTCACCTCCATAGTTCTTTATTCACCTCTCTGTTGAGCATATGCACTTTGGTGCCTCAACTCCAAGCGTCCAGCACACAACCTGACTTCATTGCTTCTCCGATGAACAGTTGCTCCCCCCATCACTGCACCTGAGATAACGGTGAGCAGTTTTTTCTCCACACCCTCTCTCCTTCCACCCACATGTCAGGCATTGCCAAGTCCTCTCACTTTCACTTCAAAGTATATCCCTATTTGTTCATTTCTCTCCATCTCTCCTATCATCACTCTAGTTCAAAATGCCGAGACCTGGATTATCATAGTAGTCTCCCCCTAACTGGTAATCTAACCTTTTTTAACACAGATGATAGTGTTCCCAAATTTTGAAATCATTAATGGGAGCTTACTCTTAAGATCTTGGAAGTTTTTAACTCTACAAAAGTTTGCAATTCATTGAGCAGTTTTATTGACAATATGTCCATTTTTACAGTTCAAAATTTATTTTGAAAAATATTTTAAATATTTAAAGAGGGGTAGTTCTGGATATAAAATAAGGCTAAGGTAGAGAAGGTTAGAAGTTAAAAATTCAGAATAAGAAAAATGAGAAACAGCAAACAAATGGAAATTACAGAAAATTATAAGAGGAGGAGTTGTTTATTAATATCAAATCTCAGTAATGATAAATGCATAGAATTAACTGCTTTGGTGTTTTAAAAACATCTGTGTGAGACCTCTGCTTAAAATTAATTTTTGTAATGCTATTTGGAATTTTTAATGGCGGGGGAACAGTATGTTCAGTCATTGCCAATCTTTAGCTTTCAAGTCTCTCCTAGAAAAATGAAATGATTCCATCCTTCTTATTATCTAAAAGCAACTTTTGCAAACAATCATTACCATGGCTCCTCTGAAACGCTACACAGCAAAACTCTTAAAATTTCTTGATTATGGGGAAAAAATTAAACCACACAAAATCAAATGTTAAAAGTTGTAATAACTTGATGTATCGATCACATTAAGTAGTCTCAGATTATAGAACAGACAAATATATAATTTGGCAAAAATAAATGAGAAAAGACATCATGGGTAAAAAAGACTCAACTTGAAAATCCATTCAGTTATGAATCTGTACCAGAAGTCCACCTTCAAAGTACCACTAAAGGCGATTCTGTTACAGTGTCTTCTGGTGGGAATGAGTGGAGAGGAGGAAAGGACAGGAGAAGGCACCACAAAAACAGCTGAATCCAGCAAGGAGAAAAGCAAAGCAGTAAGAGAACCGCTTAGGGAGGAAAATACAATCAGGTTTCTTTGCTTGCCATGAAATTCCAGAATAAGTTGGTTTTAATAATTACAAAATTCTATATATTATTCCTAAAGATAGAAGTGCTACAATAAGACAAAACTACCTTATTCATTAAATTCTAATAAAAGCATCTTTAGAAATTTAGCAAATTTTAATACATTATTGTCAAACTAAGCCATTGAGATTTCAGATCTGATAAAAATGACTCCAGCATTTGTGATGCTGAAAGAACATTTAAATACAATAAACTACAAAATAAAGATATGAGTAATGAAAACCATTTGATGGTAAATATTGACTATTCCCAGCATTCAAGTCTAAATGCTGGGAAAACAACAAAAGCAAAAAAGAGTAAGTAAAAAAAAAAATGCAAGCATTAAGTTATATAGAACTTTACATATTAAAACAGTTCATATACAGTCTCCCACTTAAAAAATTGGCATAATAACTAAGACCAAGAGACACTAACATTCTGAAGAGAGATGCTCTCTTACGCTCATCCTAACTTAATGGTGAAGTCTGTAAGGGGTAAATAAATGACAAAATTAAAGAAAACTGAAGAGAAAAATTGGCATGAAAATGTTGAAGTAGAAGGGTTTCTCAGAGTTCGTGACTGGCTACCACATTTTAAGTATCAGTCTACATTTGAAATCACAACTTTCAAGTTTCTTTCATGGCTTCTAACATATTTTGGTAAAATTTATCTCTTATAAAAATGAGATTCTGGTAAAACCAAATCTCTCTTGTAGCCTTATTCACTGTTCCTGTGGAAATGACCTTAAAAATAAGGTAAGATAAAAGAAAGCATGGAAAAGGTTTTATTTATTAATTTTAGTTCCTAAGCTCTGATTTATGAATTAAATCAAATTAACAGATTTTTATTGAGCTATAGCTAAGAGCCAAATGACCATACAATTAGCCTCAGCATTTTTTTTGTTCTTGGCTTGGTGTATCCAATTGATTCAGCACAGGTATTTCTGAGATAAGGCATCAGAGTTCTGAGGAGTTGCCACCAAATACTTGAAAGTGAAAACTGGTTAAAATCCACACATAGTAGATGAGACTTCAAAGCACAGAAATTTGAACATCGGAATATAACCTTTGGTTGGGAGCATTAAGCAATGGTTGCAATGTAACAGCAAAAGCATAATCAAATCTTTCAACATCTCACTAAGGCTGCTCCATGTGGCAGGCAGTCCACTGCACACCAATACAGACCCCTAACAAGGGAGACGACAGACCTTGTGTTCCTAGAGCTTCACGTGTTCTGTTCTGTTTAGAAAAACACACAATGAGACGAAGAACTATAGTGCCTTAAAGGATCATTTTCAAACCTAAAAGACCATCAGTATCAATTGTGTGCTTTTAAAAATACCAGTGCCTTGGTCTAACTAAATTCCCCATAGGGGATTGATTCGATGCAGCTGAAGTTGAGAATCACTGCAAATTCATACAAGTCTAGTTCTTAGTATTGTCACTAAAAATACTGTTGGCCTATGGCTTTCCTTTCACAAAGTTTTAAAGCACATTTTCCTCAATCGAAGTGAATGAAACGTAAATAATGTTTTCTCTCAAGCTCAGGGACAAATTGGATTCTTGGTATAATAAGTGAGTAGTGAGTGTCATGGTCAGGCTATAAAGATATTGAAATCACTGTAGTTAGTAGAATTCAAGGTTGAAACATTTGAGTCTTGCTGATACAGAAGACAGAGGATTTTTGTTTCCATGGGGGAAAAAATTAGCCTGCTAAATATAAATCACAAAAGGCACATAATTCAATAGGAAAAAAAAAAAGACTCACAATATAGAAAGGAAATTTGGGAAAAAGACAACAAAAACATTTGAAAAAATGATTAATTTCATTTATCAATAAAAATGAAAATCAAATTGAAAAAATATATTTCACCTAAGTCTAAGTGGGAAAAAAAAGAGAACTGGAAAAAATTGGATATAAGAGTCACCGAAATGGCACTGAAACAGGAACTGTGACATAACAGGAAAAAATCAATTGTAGAGTTCTGGCAAAAAATTTGGAAGTATATAGAAAAAATTAATAATTTGTATTCTTTATTATTTGTTAATCTGGATTTAGTTACCTACTCTTTAAGAACAAAACTCCTCTTAGATACAAAGAGAAGGCCATCTAATTCCCCACTGTTTATAAAGGCAAAATAGGAAAATATCTAAAAATTTCAAGAGCAATATGAAAGTAAATCATAATGTACCCATATCATTTGAATCTATAATGCAATTAAAATAAAAAAGCCCTATATATGTGAGTGTGTACATTTATATATTTAAATACACATGCATATATCTATATCAACATGAAAACTACCATATAGCAATTAAGACAAACCAAATCATTAACTAATGAAAAATCATGTTGCAAAACATGCATATTATAAAATCATATGGAACATTCAGAAAAAAATAACATTTTTCACAAATGCATAAGTATGTACATAAAGTTTTTTGTTTTTCAAGTCTAGCTGTAATTACAGGAAGCATGAAATGATGAAATCTCTGAGGCAGGGCAAGAGAGGGAGATGGATCGATGAACGAGAGACAGAAATGGTCTCAAATTTATGAGAGGTTACTGTTTATTTACAACCTCAAACATTTATTGATAGAAAACTAAAAGGTTTGACAATCTGATATGCCTAAACTTACATTTCATGGGTTAAAAATATTTTTTCAAACAAATATACAAGTAATGTCAACAAATCCAAATACTAGTTATGAGCACATAAGTATCTGATGTGTTAATTCCTATATCTTACTATATTTAGTATTTATTATACCTATTATTTTATAATTGTTACATTTTTCAACATTAAAATATTTTTTCCAAGTCCCAATTCAATATACTTATAATTATTGTATGATCCTTCCCTTGTTTGCTAGAAAATCCCTTAATTTCACAAGGAAATTAGATAAAAACACAATGCGTCCCAGTTATAATACATAATTATATTACTCAAAACTGCTCTTTTAGGTTTTGAGTCTGGGAGATATTCTTTGAATCCCCAGAGGTTAATACAGAGCCTGGAATGTGCAGGTACAGTTATGCACCACAGAACATTTTACTCAATCAAAGCCCACATGTATGATTGCCGTCTCATCAGATTTTAATGGAGCTGAAATTTTGCAGTGATGCTGGTGTAAACAACCTACTGCACTGCCAGTCATACAAAATTGCAGCACGATTATTACAGGATAGAATACTTGATAATGAAAATAAACGACTGTCTTAACACTATTCACTACAGCACAAACCGGCTGAGAGCAACGGGCTATACCACCTAGCCCAGGTGTGTGGTGGGCTACACGTGTACTTGTGGGTTTGTGCAGGCACACTCTACGATGTTCTCACAACAAAGTTGCCTAACGATGCAGTTCTCAGAGCCTGTCTTAGCGGTTAAGTGGAGCATGACTGTATTCAAATAAATGATTCTGTAATTCTGACCCTCTCCAGAAGTTAGTTTCTATCTATCATTTCACACATTTTAAATCCTGTTAAGATAAATCCTTACTCCCAATCCCCCAATGAAAGCTTACACAAATTAAACAACATTGCACAATTAACTCCAAGGCCATTTAAAAATAACTGGGTTGCAATCATATACAGAAACATGGCCTTTTCCCCTTCACACCACATTGTCTGCCTATCTCCAACCTGCTCCACGAAAAGCAGACGTAAGAGCAATGGCATATGTTCGGGAGGAGCATTTTCCTGACAACGACTTCATTACAAAAGTAGAATCAGAAATGGAAAAAGTACTGCATCACTAAAAAGGAAATGTTTGTCAGACATATTTCATGCCAATTATTGGTTAGATAGGGTTACTTCATATTTTGATTCATTATTTATTTACAAAATATAAAAACTATAAATATGAATATGCTTTTTGAAAATCTAATTTTTCTAAACGTTTAAATATGCTTTTCATCTTTTTAAAAGTTCTTTAACATAAAAAGGGAGATCAGCTCTAATCAGCATTTTATTTTAAAAAACTCTATCTTTCTAATTACAAAATTTTAGAAGAATTTCTCTGGAACTCTCAGACACTGGAAATCATACAATGGAAATCATTTAAGAATATAAGGTTCATGGTTGACACATTTTTTAATCCTCACCTGAGGATATGTTCATTTATTTGAGAGAGGAAGGGGGAGAGAGAAGGGTGCAGGCGGGGGCTGGGGAGGTGGGAGAGGTGTGTGTGAGAAAAATATCAGTTGGCTGCCTCCTGCATGAACCCTGAGCAGAACTGAACCTGCAGCCTAGGTAGGTGCCCTGATTAGGGAGCAAACCTATAATCTTTTGGTGCACAGGACGACGCTTCAACCAATTGAACCAACTGGCCAAGGCTCATGGTTGACCATTTTACCTCTAGTCTTTGGTTACACTAAAGGAATAAAAAAGAACACAGCTATCAATTAATTGGCTAACAATGTGAAATTTATCACAGAGCATCAGAATGTCTCTCACGTGCCAACTGAAACATAAAATAAAGGCTGATGAGACCCTGCCACATTAACTGGTAGTAATGCCTTTTAAGAAGCCCTGTAGTACGTTATTTTCTTCTATGGAAGTCTTTGACTAAAGAAAGAACACAAGAGAAAAATTTTTTAGCAATCAACTATATCGGCTTCCCTCTCCATTATGCAAGACAAACTGCCATTAGTGATGGCAGCTTCTATATTGTCTTCTGATCTCATATTTTGTGTAGCATAAAAGAAGGTGAAAAGCAACATTTTAGACTCAACAAAAGAAAAATGTAAATATTCTGCTGTTGAGTATTAAAACCATCATGAGACTCACTTTTTGGCAAATTAATGAAAACAAATGACTTAGGCATAAGGTTCATTTAATTCTAAATTAATCCCTTGGCAATGACAGTAGAGTTGTAATAACAAAGTAGATAAAAATCAGTATCTGAAAGTTCTAAGAATAACTGAGAGAAAAGGCTATCCAGACATAACAAAAATCCAGCCACTTCTACCTCGTCTCCGTCATTCGCCACTGAAGCAATGAGCTTCCCTCACGTCATTAGCTTCCCCTCAGCTGCCCTTCTTTCCCAAAACAGTTCTCACTAGGGACTCACCCCAAAACATGACTACGCAGCATATTTTCCTGAATCTGTGACAAGAAGGGGCGCACGGTAAAGGGTAATTAGTAATTGTTCCTAGCACATATCCATGTGATTAATCAAAGTTCTGCCATAATCAAGTTGTCAGGGTACTTTCGTTTCCCTTCAATGGAAAAACAAGGTTCCTTGTTAATAATTACCTTCTACATAAGGCTAGAAATGTTTCCCACATCAAGAAACAGACAAGGTAAAATAATTGTACCATTTAATACTTCCATTTATATAAACAGTTTCAATGGATGGGCATACCCAGCCTTCATGAAGAAAGCATTTAAAGATTAAGGACATAAAAAGCATATTCAGCATTTTCACCTATTAAGGAATCCTTTCATATATTCAAGCTGACGCAATAATACACTCTAATACTTTACACTGAGTTCTAACATCCATCAGAAAGCATTTGTACATACCCAGATAAACAAACATATAACAGCTTAACAAACCAGTTATAGATTGAATAAAATTTACAGATTTTTTAGACCAGATTATCATTCATCAACAAGGTTTTCATCAAGGAAGAGTATGGCTATATAAAAATTCAAAGATTGTCAAAGCATATTCATGTACCTGACTAATGAATGACACATGATAACTTCTCTAAAGTTTAAGACCAAACATACTTCAGTTGATTTGGTAGTAAAAGGTCACCAGAAACATTAGTTTATTTTTCTTATTTCAATTACAATCACAACTATTAGCCTATCGAAAATTCCCCATCATCTTTATTCACACATGTGATACTAGCTCACATTGGCAAAAACGAACACTTTATTTAGAATATTAAATGGCAAGGAGTGTGGGTGGAAGTGGAAGAGTTATAAGCGATAAATGGTAATGAAAAAATACAATCAAAATACCTAATAAAAAAGAAAGTAGGAAGTGATGACTCTGGACTAGGGAGACTACAAAATAAATCAAAGAGAAAAAGGTGTAAATTAAAGAGAAGAAACCTAAGATGACCATGTATTCTTCTTTCACTGAATCATATACTTGAAAGAGATTCTTCTGAATTTCACTTAAACATTTATTTTATTTACTCGTTAAATCACAGGTGGCCAACACAAGGCCTGCAGTCCAAATCCGGCCCTCCACCTTGGTTTATCCAGCTGGCACCTTGTTTCTACCGGCGGCAGCACCGAGCTCTGGCTATCTGTTAAGGAGGAGTTACATTTACACAGCTCTAAGATTACATCTGGCCCTTTGAAGGCCACCATGAGGCTGATGTGCCCCTGGTGAACATGAGTTTGACACCCCTGCTTTAAATGGTGTTACCCAGGTTCACATCTTGGTTTCTAATACCATTTTCCAATAAAAGGAACCAGGGTTCCTTGAGAAATTAACTAGTTTTAAGGCTGGGGCATGAATTATACAAGATGAGCCTAGAGCATTTATAAGTATGATGTAGTGAAAAAGTGCTACACACACACGCACACACACACGCACACAGATAAGGATATGTCAAAGTGTCAAAGGGACCCAGGAGCTCCCAATGGTCAAAGCTGGAACCATTTAAACAACAAAGTAAGTAAAAGTGGTTTTAAACTATAACCCAATGTATAAAGTAAATAGCCTTAAGTCCATACGAATAAATAAATGATACAGAAAATGAATAAGGGCAAAGAGACAAATGTCCCTTGCAGAATCTCAAATAACGTATATATACTCCATTCTCCAAAAGCGGGGAGCAAAATTCCCCACTCAATAAATGTGAGCCATGCACGGTGACTTCCTCCCAAAGAACACAATATGGAAGGGTGGAAGCTGAAGGGATTAACTCTACAGCGGAGACACCTGAAAAACACCACCTCAGGTCAGATGCAAATGTCAACATTAACAGCCGTAAGTTACATTGATATTGTGTACCTTTGATATTACCATTCATTATACCTGTATTCTTCCCCTCAACGTGCATAAAAGTTTAATCATGAGAAAAACAACTGGGAAATTCCAATGGAGAACACTTCACAAAACATCTAACTAGGCATCCATAAAAGTGTGAAGGTTAAAAACCTGAGGAACTGTCACAACTAGGAGAAGCCTAAGGAGACATGACAAATACCTGCAATGTGCTACTCTAGGTGGCACCTTGGAACAGAAACAGAACATCAAGTAAAAATGAAGGAAACCTGAATAAACTGTGATTTTTTCATTAACGATAATGTATCACCATTGGTTAATTCTATATATTATCCCAGTGAAAAATGACAGTAACAGGGGAAAGGGAAAGGGAAGTACATGGGAACTCTGATCTCAGTTTTTCTATAAGCCTAAAACTGCTCTGAAAAATAAAGTCTATTTAAGAATGGTTGTTACCATAATAAAAACTTTAAAAACAAACAAAATTACGCATGTGGGCTTTGAAAGATCAGTATCTGAAAGCTTCATGCAAACAAATACAGTCAGCCCTCTGTATCCGTGGGTTTTATACCCTGATTCAACCAACCGATATCAAAAACTTCAGGGGAAAAAATTCCAAAA
>PVKM010030132.1:0-17450 GCA_004027735.1 Carollia perspicillata | reverse complement strand
ATGAGATGATGAGGAGTGGGAAGAGTTTCTGGGCTGAAGGAACAACATAGAGGTGAGAAATCACATAAAGCAAACATATAACACTTGTGCACACATGTATACACACATATGTGTTTATGATAGGGTACAGGCTGCCAGATACACAGCTCAATATTATCAGTGAGCAAAGATCAGGGGGGATGAGGCAGGTGTGCAGGGACCACCTCATGCAAGGAAGTTTTCATACCAAGCTAAGACTCATAAATTGATTGGTGGCTTCCCTTTACAGTATATAAGAAAAGAGAAAAATTCCCTCTCAAACAGATTTTAAGCCAATCCAGCACAAAAATTAACAAAAGCTGCTTTCATTCTTTTTTTTTTTTTCAGTGCTTGTGGCTCCCACAATTTTTCGCTTCCATTAGATTTTTGTTTTATTCTATCCCCCATGAAGAAGGTAGGTACTAATATACTTCATTGGATTTCCTTTTCCAGCTACATTATGCATGCTTGAAACAAGTCAAAAAGAAAACTTGAAAAATAAAAGCAATAGTTTCTCTTTTCTCACTCAGTCCCTTTTACCCTTCCATGAGAGGAACAAGGCTGAATTTGATGTGAGTTTCTATACTTGTCTCTATGTGTATACAGCCATATGTCAACACATATAGTCACATAAATAATTTTTTTCTACTTTTAAAAAATGGATTATACCACTCTCATTATAGTATATTTGCTCGAGTTGACACATAGAGATGCAATTAATTCTTATAAACATTGTATAATATTTCACAGAATGAGCAAATCTGTCTGTTAATTCAACCATCTCTAGCAGTGGACAAAACTGGATTTGCTTCTGCCCTTTTTAGTCATTCTCAATAATATAGCAATAAACATGCTAGCACATTTATCTTTATGTACTTGTACATTTATTTCTATAGGATAGATTCCTCAGAGTTAGATTTGTGGGTGAAGAGGTTACTCATACATCTAATTTGAACAGATACTGCCAGATTAATTCCCTAAAAGATTATAGCATTATATTTACATGCATCACTGTACCATTTCCCAAATATGTAGTCAGCCAGAAGGCACCATCTTTCATCCATCAGATTGGCCAGGGTGAGGGGGGAAAAGGGTTAATGTATTTGAGGGTCTTGGAAGACGGTGAACTACCCGGAGCAGTGGAGATTTCTTGGGTCTTTCCTGTAGTTGGCCACTGAAGAACTGGACTAGAGAAACTAATTTCAAGCAAATCACCTGGTTACTTAAGAAGGCCACTTCCTGTGCGTGAGAAGTTACAGAACAAGTGGTCTTAAAACTATATTAGCTCAAGGTATTCCTTGCTCCCAGCCCTTCTCCCAATCCCTGAATAAGCCATAAACTCTCCCATCTCCTGACTTTTGCTGAAGCATTCTCCTCTTTTTAAGTTGCCATTCTCTCCACCCATATGCTTGTGCCAAATCCTTACTTTTAGTTCAAACTAAAGCTGAACTTTCACCTTTTCCAAGAAGCTTCCAAGTATCTCCACTGCAATTCATCTGCTCCTCTACCATTTTCTTGAACAACAATAAAAACGACTACTAATCGCATCCTTAATGATGTGCCAGGCATCATGCTATGCACTTCCATGCATTGTCTCATCTACTCCTCAATAGTATTTTTAGGTAAGTCATATTAGTATCTACACTTTGAAGGCGAGGGAACTAAGGATCAGAAAGTTTAAGACACTAGCCCACAGACATAAGCCAGCAAGTGTATCTCCTCCAGTCATCATTCAGTGCCACATAACAAAAGGAGAATTTCACTGAGCAAGCTCGTACTTTAATGGAAAATTGTTTGGGTCATTACTTTGTAAACACTGCCTGCTAATAGATGAATTTGTTTTCTACATTTTCTATGCAGTCTTACCTCCTGATGAATCTTATGAATCCAGCAAAGTTGTCAAGTCCTACAATATGTGGCATGCAGTGTGATGTTACCAGAATTCAAGCTTTCTGCTGCTAATTTTCACAAGGTTGCAAGCTTTAATTTAACTGTCAGACCCTGGGTCTTTTGCCAGCAGTAATGGAGGACTGTAGCAGAGACGGTAATTATTTCTAGACATTGGTAACTCCTTCATCTACCTTCTGGTTGCAACTACTCAGCAGCTTCAAGCTAATTTCCTTTCTTATTTTCCTCATTAGTTTGCAAACTCCCACTGCCAATGAAACAACCCATCTGATAAAAACATCAACATGGAGTGTTCAAAATATTAAAACTGTCAAATAAAGATTGGGTTTTTACAAGGCAGTCTAACTGTGTCACACATGTCGAAACCACTTTCCAAAGACAGATTATATAGGCCAAAAAGTTACTGGGGTAATTTTGTAACCCATAAAAACAAACCCCACTATGTCAGGTTCTTCTAGATATTATTCTGATGTCTTGAAAATCAGCTTCCAATATACTCTGAACAAATGTGATTAAAATGCTGGTGTCAAATGTTCAAATGAAGACCACAGGTTTTCTGCTCACAGTGAAATTAATAGGAAAATTACCCAAAAGAAAATCCTGGGGTCTTGGTTTATATTTCATTCTTCCCACCAAGAAACAGCGCAGACAAAAGATGGGACCTGCCAACCAACACTTGTTATCAAGTCTCAAAGGTTGAACACCTGATTCAAATTGCTAGGTAGCAACAAAAGCTGTGGATGGGAACGAAAGCCCCAAAGATAATGAAAAAGCAGAGAAGAAGGATAATAGAGCTTGGGTGAGGCTGAGTTGCAAATAAAAAGACAAAGACTGAACTACAAATGGGTAATTTTAAACGGAACTTCAAAGGGGAAAAAATCCTTCCAAATGGAACACTTTATAACATAAACATTGACATGTTTACAATGCTGATTTAGTGAAAAAGGCACTATGTAGAGGAACCCTCATCTTCCAACTAGCCCAACTGAAAAGAGCTCAAGTCAAGAAAACAACGAATTTGTGTCTTATGGAATCTCACCCCCTAGTGATAAGGGAAGAGAAGAGTTGGTATAAGATGAAAAAAGGAGCAGAGTCGTGTCTGGGAAAATACCTTGCACACACACACAGACACATCACGTGTATTATCTTTTGTGTGTATGAGATGGTGAGAAAGACACAAAGAAATAGAGAAAGGCAGACAAAGACAGAGGGAGAGATAAAGACAGAGTTAGACAGACAGAGACATAAATAAAAATAGAAACAGACAGGGGCCAAGATAAAGACAGAGAGACAGACATCCAACAGAAATAAAGACAAAGAGAGACAGATAGACAGAGAGCAGAGAAAGAGGGAAACAATGTTTGTGAAAGACAATTGCATATCTGCATAGCCAGGAAATCATCATCATTTAGCATATTTTTAAAGTTTGCTTATAAGTGAGAAATAAAGAAACCAAGAGGTCCTGCAAGATCATTATGCTTGCAGAGCTTAATAAAATGGAAACCCTTTTGCTTTCAACAGTTTCCAGAGTGCTGTGCTCTGAAAGCTTGTGCCCTGCCACTCCCAAGTACCCATGTTAAAATCCTAACACTAAGGTGATGCTACAGAAGGAAGGGCCATTGGTAGGGTGATTAGGTCATGAGAGGGGCCCCCATGAATGGGATTAGTGTTTTTATAAAAGAGACCCCACAGCGATCCATTCCCCTTCTACCATGTGAGAACACAATGAAAAGGGGCCATCTACCAACCAGAGAGAGGAAAACCAGAATGAGACCATGTTGATGCCTCCATCTCAGACTTCAGCCTCCAGACCTGTGCAAAATAAATGCCTGTTTATAAGCTACTCAGTCTGTGATAGTCAGGCTACTTAGCCAGAAAAGACTAAGACACAGGGCATAAAGAGGTTGAAGACCAGCTGCATTCAGTCATGTATACTTATTGAAAAACATATACATGTAACAATAACATTTAAAATTAGAGGGTGTTTATTATAAATCAGTCATTTTTTTAGGTACTTATATGATTAACCTACTTAATCCTTATTCTAACTGGATGAGGAAGGTTCTACTATTATCCTCATTTTGCACATGAGGAAACTGAGTCACAAGGGACTGAATAAGTTGCCCAAAGTTTCACAGCTGGAAGTCATGGGCCCAAGATATAAACAAGGCAGACCTGGCCTCAGAGTCTGTGCTGTTAATGACTATATCACACTGATCCCTGCAGTGCTGTTCTGTGCATTTATGTATTTCTATATATTCCCCGTAACAAATGCCATGGAAATTTCTAAAGAAATAAAATATGCCACAATCAGAAAATATCTTGTAGCCAAATTACCCAGTTGGTGCTGGGTTAAGCCGAGTTAAACTACGTTATTTATGTTAAAATTTCTATGTTAATGTGCATTGTAGTTCTCTAATAGGGGAATTTGCAGCATCTTCTAAGCACGTATAGTTCTGGAAGTTCTTTTTCTCGAATTCACCCGATAACCTAGAACTGGTGGAAAATACTGACATAGATGCTCTTTGTGGTGTTCCACAAACCCAGGCCTCTGTGGTTCTTTACTTAGTAATTATGAACAAAGATAATTTAAAAGTATAAAAATTCCTTTCAAAATCAGAAAAAAATCAGCCATATTGTTTTACTCACTCAACAACTATTTATTGAATATCTGATTTGTACCTAAATCCTTTTCACTCTAGTGACTAACACATAAAGCTCATTTTTGGAAGTGAGAAGACTGGTACAGAAATAGTCAATAAATAAATACCAAATAAACAATACAATCAGGGGGGTATAAGTACTATGAAAAGTATAATAATTCAGAGTAAGGGGCAGAGAGAGACAAGAGTTGCTCTTTTAGCTGGGAATGTTAGGGAAGGTGACATTTGAGGAGGTAACTCTGGGCAGAGGTACAAATGAGGTTAGGAAGTAAAACATGTAACAATTGGGTAGAGAGTCCAAGGGAGAGAGAAGAGCAGGTGCAAAGGCCCCAAAGCAGATATTTATATATTTGAGAATCCTTGGGGAAGCCACTATGGCTGGAGGACTGTGACAAGAGGGAAAGTAATGAGAGAGGTCTGGGGAGGGGTCAGGAGCCAAGCGGTCATGTAGAGCTCTGTAGGGTGTAGAACATTGGAAGAACTTGGGTCTTTTGCTCTTTCCATATGGTCAGTTAATAGGCACAGAAAGGAAGGAAGACCTTACTCTACCATGTAAGGAGTCTTGAGAGCCAGTTTTTCCCAAGAGAAGGGTAGTGTTGACCTTAAAATGTTATCACAGAAGGAGAGCAATGAAGGATTCTAATTACGAAAGCATGCAAAAAGAAAAAGTTATAAAAAGGGTGGCACGGTACTGTGGAAAGGGGGGCAGGGTGGGATGGGAACAGCCTTGAGATCCTATGAACATGAGTTCATATGCCATGTCATTCATCAAACGAAATGTGAAGGCTGTGTGTATATATACCTGAGTATAGTTTTTTGTGTTTGTTTGTTCGGGTTTTTTTTGTTTTTTGTTTTAAGTTAAATATATTGGGGTAACATTGTTTAATAAGATCATATAGGGTTTGAGTGCAGAGCTCTGTAACACGTCATCTATATGCTGCACTGTGTGCCTACCACCCAAAGTATAATCTTCTTCCATCACCATATATTTAACCTCCTTTACCTTTCACTATGCCCCTACCCCCCTCCTTCTGGTGACTACCATCCTATTGTCTGTGACTATGAGTTTTTGTTTGTTTGTTTTTATTATTTGTTCACTTGTTAGTTCAGTTCTGACTCCAGGTAGAGTTTTTGATATTGGCTTTAAAAACGGTTCCTTTTATTTAATCAGGAAATTTTTCAAATGCAAAAATAAAAAGCATGTATTTTCCCCACATCCTCACTTCCCAGTCACTTCTCCACCTTGGCTCCCTCTCATTATTCCTCCATGGAAATTTCTCCTCCCATTATTACCAATGACCTCCATGTTGTCAAAGCCAATGTCCATATTCTGGTCTTTATTAGTCAGTCTCCCAACACCATTTGTCGAGGCCTGCTTGAAGTGCTCAGCTCTGCTGGCTTCTAGCACCTTGTCATCCTCCCATCGCCTTGATCATCATGCCTTTACACCTACTGTTGTTCTTCCTCTTCTACTTGACTCCACAGATCAGAGCTTCTCGGGATTCAAGTCCTGGGCCCACTTCTTGTTTCCTCCCTTCCCTTCATTTGCCATGCTAGATTGCCAGTTAATCCAAAAGATTTCAGAGCTGGACTCAATCGAGCAATTTATATCTGCCTGTTTACTGGCTGGAATATGAGAAAAAAATGGATCTCTGTGTCACTTGAGGGAGGAGGCAGTATGTGGTCTCAGGCAGGTGCCAATGTCCAGAATAGCAAAGGATATTGAACCACTCTGTTGCTTATCACAGTGCAACCATTAAGTTTTGAATATTTATTGACAGTCAGTTTGCAAGGATGCTCTGATATGGGTAGCTGCCTTGAAAAATAGGAGAAGTATCCCTGGTTTCAGGCTTCAAAGCTTCCAGAATTATTAATGATCCCTCAGTTGGCCTCAGCGCTGATGGCTAGAAAACACCAACAATTTTTAATTCAAAAAATTATTAATTAAGAGTAACCTCTAAGTAGAGGCAATCTCCCTGACCTTGGCTTTACTTTATTCTCTAGACTCAAGGCACTGGAAATGTAATAAACCTACAGTTTTGATATCATTCAAAACCAGTAATTTTCCTTTAATTATTGCAGGTTAAAGCTTCCTTCATTTATATGCAGTATTTGAGAATTTTATCTGGAATACATGAATATCAAAGGAGGCCTTTAAGCTCCTTTAAAAATCATTTCTATCCACTCTGTTAAAACAATTACCTGTACAGGAAATATTCTAGCACTGTTGTGTTAACCAAGTGTGGGAAAACCTGGACTTTATTCATTTAAGCGTTAAAGATAGGTAGGTAGGTGGGTGGACGGATAGATGGATGGATGGATGGTGAATAAAGACAGGTAGACATACATGAACAACTTGTTAGTCCGCAAGCAAAAATCATAGAAAAAGTATAACTTCGCTTAATCTCCATAGCAACTCTATTACAGGATATATGGTTTTTATTGCTATTTTGTGCAAACAAACTGAAGGTGAGGGATGTTGAATAGTTTGCCCCAGGTTACTCAGCTGGAAACAGAAACACCGTTCATGACAAGCATGATGACCATGATGATGACAATAGCAACACAACAATAACCATCTTTTTTTAAAAAAGACCCCGATGTGCTAGGCACGTACTTGGTATTTTATATGTATTGTGTCATTTAGGCACCACAGTAAACCTTTCATTATCTCTATTTAAAGTAAAGAAACTGAGGAGCAGAGCAATTCAGTAGCATGGTCTAAGTCACAAAGTTGTAAGAGCTGATGTCACTTATTAGAGCCCAGGTCCATCTGAGATGGGTGGCCAAGATCTTTCCTTTGTCTCTACAGAAATTTTACTTACAGTGGGATTTAATACTTGTGTGAAAAACCATCAACTTTGTCTGTGGATTGCTTACAGAAGTCATAAGCACAGAGCCTCGGAATTACTCTTCTCAGAAATATCTCCTGGGTATGAGATTTTGAAATTTGAGTAAATAAGAACCTCTTTTAAAGTGTAAATACCACCTGAAAATGTTAAACCTATTAGAAAGTCACACCTTAAGATAATCCAATTTATACTTGAGCATCACACTGAATGGGTTTTGTAACTGTGATAGAATAGAATATTTTCCTTTTTTCCTTTAGTATGGAACATCACAAAGGGGATGGAGAAAGAAAAACAGCTGGGTACTTTTTAAAATTATCTCTTTGTTTTAGCATAGTTTTGGATTTACGGAAAAACGACGATGGTAGTACAGGGTCCCCACTGACCCCATGTCTAGGTCCCACTATTATGAACATTTTACGTTAATAGGGTGAATTTGTCACAGTCAGTGAACCAATACTTACACATTAGTATTGACTCTAGAACCCACCGTTTGTTCACATCTCTTTGGTTTTTCCTACCCATGTATAATGCGCATCTTTATCCAGGATCCCACCCAGGATACCATGGGACATTCACCACATTTTGCCATGTATAATGTGCTCCTGTGTACAATGCGCACCCATACTTTTGGCCCAAACTTTAAAGGAGAAAGTCTTTCATTTTAATGTTTTAATTCAGTCACTTATTTATTTATATTTAGAAATAAAACCAATTATTATATTCCAGGGTATCATTTTGCATACATTATTTTGCATTACTGCTTTCTAGAGTTACACTCTTCATGCATAAGCATAAATAAAAGAATTAAAAACATTTATAGATACAGCTTTAGTACTACCCATGTATAATGCGCATCCTTATTATTCCCTCAAAAACTTGGGCAAAAAATGCACATTATACACAGCAAAATATGGTAGTTGTTATGTTTGCCTTAAGCTCCTCTGGGCTGTCTAGGACAGTTTCTCAGGCTTATCTTATTTGGGATGACCATGGCAGTTGGAGGAGTACTGGTCTAGTATTTTGCAGAATGTCTCTATACTAGGATGTGTCTGATGTTTTTCTCATGATTAAACTGGGGTTAAGGGTTTAGAGGAGGAAGAATACCAGGGCAAAGTGCTATAATATCAAGGATACATGCTTTCAAGATGACTTTTTGCTGTTGATATGAACCTTGATCTGGCTGAGTAGTTTTCCAGGTTTCTCCACTGTGAAGTCACCCTTACTCTCCCTTTCCAAACTGTACTCTTAGGAAGGAACTCACTATGTGGAGACCACCCTTGAAGAGTGAAGCCTGAGGCTCCCCCATTGAAGAGCAAATATCAACATATATTATTTAAAACGTGTCTGCCTGGGAGATTTGCCTGTTGAATCTATCTATCTATCTATCTATCTATCTATCTATCTATCTATCTATCTATCTATCTGTCTGTCTATCTATCTATCTATTTATATCAGCATCAACAGGTGGATGTTTATTTTGTATTTTGGGTTATAATCCAATATGATTTTATTATGGTATTGCTTGAATTATTCCAGCTCTGGCCACTGGGAACTTTTTCAATTGACTACTATGTGTCTTTGGCATATTCCTATCATTGTAAGACATTTTTTGCACTTTCTTTTGTATTGATTACGCTATTACAGGTGACCCAATTTTTCCCCTCATTTCCCCCTCCACCCAGTACCCCCCATTCCATCCAGGAATCCCCCCTCCTTAGTTCACGTAGTTCACTTCCATTGGTCATGCACATAAGTTCTTTGGCTTCTCTGTTTCCTATACTGTTCTTAACATCCCCCGGTCTATTCTGTACCTACCATTTTGTACTGCTTAGTCTCTGCACCATTTCCTCCACTCTCCCCCTTCCACTCCTAGCTGATAACCTTCCAAATGATCTCCATATCTATGATTCTGTTCCTGTTCTGCTTGTTTGCTTAGTTTGTTTTTTATATTCAATTGTTGATAATTGTGAATTTGTTGACATTTTAATGCTCATAGTTTTGATCTTCTTTTTCTTATTTAGTTCTTTTTAATATTTAGAACTTTCTTACTTTCTGGCACAATAAGCTGCTTTGGGCTTATCTTGTATATTTCTTGTGCCATCTTAGAATCAGCCATTTCTCCAAGGAGCACTGATACATTTTAATGGAGAGTAGTATTTATTGGAAAATGATATAAGAAACTAAGATATGGACTCTCGGAGCGTTTATTGCTACTGAGTGGCATACTTCTAGTTCCTCTCAACTAACCAAGAAGGAAACATGGAAATATATTAACCATGTATATACACACTGTTAAAAAGAAAAAACAGTCCCAAAATGAGGTCCCCGTGCCAAGCTCATCATCAGGTAACTAAGATGAGATGCTTAGCCTAATTGCAGTTTTAGTTTCTCAGGAACATAACCTTTAACTAGTCAACATGGACTTGCCTCATCAGCATTAGAGACAATCAGCCTGATGAACCCCTTCATTACCTTTAGGAGGGCAAGTTTGCCTGAAACAATGCATTCTTTGCTAACCATTTCCTTCTTCTACCCCATTTCTGTCTTTAAAATTTTTCCATTTTGTACAGCCCATTAGCTCCTTTCTAGCTGCTAGATGGGATGCTGCCTAGCACAGGAATCATTCGACAAGACTAATTAGTTCCTAAAAATGTACTCAGTGGAATTTTAGTTATTTTACCACACAATAAATATTGTGGTATTCAATATTTATCTCTATAAATATTTCTATATGTAACCATGGAAGTCTATATTAAGTTAAACATGAGTTCATACTAATGCCTGGCATATTTTCTAAAGTACCAACACCCAATGCCCAGCCAAGATCAACTGAATGGGAATCAAGGGAAGTTATCTTGCCCAGGTCTAGATAATTTTTGAAATCTCCCTAGGTGACTTTCATGTCACTAGCCCTGAGAATCACTGATAGAAACAAAACAGTGGATGGGAAGCCAAATGTGATTCTTCTGGGAAACTACATATTAAAATAATTAATAGATGGAAGAATTACAGTATGTTCCTAATACACCTTAATATGTACATCCTCAAAGTTTTCCTCAACTTTTCAATTTGATTCAATATTTATTTATCAAACTCAGCTGCAGCAATTCTATCATATTCTAGATGGATTGTCCTAATCTAGAAAAGAACCCACATGTATGAAACACACATACAAAGAATATGGGCATTATTTTATTCATAAACCCAAGGAGACTGAGAATCATCAGATAGATAGTGGAGCACCTTTGATGAGTGAATACTATGCTAGGTACCTATATTAGGACATTGTCATAAAAACAACTTTCACCATAAAAAATAACATTAAATTGAGAGTAAACTGTATGTTTTTTTGTTTCCTGTTTCTGGCCTGAAGCCTCAAAAAACCTTGGAATGTCTTAAGTGACAGGAGTGTCATTATATGCTAATGAGGTGTCCTAGGCAGGGCCCCTATTTACCTGGGATGTTGTAGAGGGTAGGGTGTTGTTCATCAGAAAAACCAATAACATGATCAGAGGATTAGAATTTTCAGCTCCCCAACCATAGAAGGGAAGGGGCCTGGAGACCGAGTCATCACATGGTCAATGATATAATCAATTTAACCAATGATTCCTATGTATGAATAATACATATAGCAGCTAATAATTAACTAAGCACAATTTTTATGCTAGAGATAATTCTGAGTACTTTTCATGCATTAATTCATTTAATTCTTACTACCTCCATATAGATGGGTTCTACTACTACGACCTTTTACCAGATAAAAAGAAGCACAGAAATTTTAAGCAACTTTCCCAAGTTTGAATAGTTGAAATGAGTTTCATTCCTATCTCTGGTCCCCCGAGTATACCAGTTGCTCTTCTCAAGTCAAGCACTGTGGCCAATTTCTTTGAACTTTCTAGGTATTTTCTATGCATATACAAGCATTATTTTGGGTGAGAGAATTAAATATGTACAAAGTAACTGAGGATAATGTAATGAATACCTATGAGCTCACAATCTAAAATTAATAAAAGTGTTTCATTACATTTAAGTCAGATTACAGTTAAATAAATAAAAAATACTCAGTGTCATTAAAATCTTCCTTTTATCCTTTTCCCAATTCCATTCATTTTATCCTTCTAATACATGATTTTATTCTACATAACACTAAAGTCATGTGTTTATATCTATTGTTTTGTGTTTTTTATCTACTTAATGGTATCTTTCTGCAAACTTCACCTTTTCTTTGACATTATTTTTTGAAGATCCATGTTTGTTTTACATATTGATCTCATCTATAATCACTGCTATATAGCTTTCTATTGTATAAAAACCTTATTTTATTTATCCATGCCCTTACTTTGCTGTGACATGTCAAAACACTTTAAACGTTATTCCTTTGAGCTAAATTTTACATGACATAAAAATTCACCATTTTAATCATTTTAAAGTGTGCAATTTTAAAGAAGACTAATTTCAAAATGAATTGAGAACCTCTGACTTAAGATACAATGAGCATACAAGGACAGATTGGGGACACCAATCTCCCTGACTTTTCTTTTCTTCAAAGTTATATCTCCAAACTCCTTAAACCCAAATCCCTGACTGCCACCTTGAGTCATTTGTTGCTTTATTTCTTATGCTTTGCTCAAGCCAATAATCGTGTGCCTACCTTTGCAAAGTCTAAATGGATCAACACATCTGGATTGGCTTATGTGGCCAAAGACTAGCATAGCTCTCTGTCTCAGTCAGGTCAGGCTTCCATAACAAAATGCTATAGCCTGGGTGGTTAAACAATAGAAACTTATTTCCCACAGTTCTGAAGCCCAGACATCTAAAATCATGGTGCCAGCATGGCGGGGTTCTGGTGAAGGCCCTTCCTTTTCCTTTCTTGCAGATGACTCTCCTCTTGCTGTGTCCTCACATGATAAAAGGGGTGAGGGACTCTGGTCTCTCCTCCTCTTCTTATAAGGACACTATCCCTTATCAGGGGTCTAGGACCACACTTAGAACCTCTTAACCTTAATTATTTCTTTATAGGCCCCATCTCCAAATACTATTACATTGGATATTAGGGCTTTAACATATAAATTTGGCCAGGACACAAATATTCAGTCTATAGTACTCTAAAAATGTGAGCTGTCACAGCTGAGCCTGCCAGGTACGCAAACCCATCATCATCAATGTGAAGTACTGGGATAAGTGAAATGTCCACACAGTGTGCAAATTCTGTACCTGGACACAGATATGGATACAGAGAAGCCAAACCATTGCCCCAGTCACAGGCCCAGGAAGTCCCTTAAACATTTGCATTTAGGACAGACAACTCTGCTTGTCCATTTGTGAAAAATGTCTGTCATAAATAAGAGATCAAACTAGAAATGCATGTCAAACCTCATGCAGCCTGAGCTGGGCCAGCCAGAAAGGGGATATGACAAAACATAAATCTTCCAAGAGAGGAGAAAATTCTGCACAGCTCTCTTACACCAAACCATGAATGTCAGGAAGAACACCATCCAGGAGCCTAAAAAATTTACCCAGATTATACCCAGAGGCCAGTCCACTGACAGAAATGGATTGCCCAATTAGGTTCAGCAACAAGTTTGACCAAACAAATTTTTGAATTCGCCAGTTACCTGACTGATTCAAGACTGGCTTGCCACCCAACTATAGTAGGTGATCACATGGTATAGACAGAGGGACAGAAGTTTTAGGACCAGCATTGGCCTGGGATCGAATTCTACTTGCATCACCTACAAAGTACCTATAAAATTCACCTGGCATTGCCCTGGCTGGTGTAGCTCAGTAGATTGAGTGCGGGCCTGTAAAGCAAAAGGTCACTGGTTCAATTCCCAGTCAGGGAACATGCCTGGGTTGCAGGCCAGGTCCCCAGTATGGGACACATAAGAGGCAACCGCACATTGATGTTTCTCTCCTACTCTTTCTCTTTCCCTTCCCCTCTCTCTCAAAATAAATTTTAAAAATATTTTTGAAAAAAAAGTGAAAACAAATGTAAAAAAAAATTCACTTGGCAAATAATTTGACTCACAAGAGTCAGCTTTCTAGATCTGTAAAATGGAGATGATAATAAACAGGGTCCTGCAGAAGTAACGCCCATGTGAGTGTGGTTGGTAGGGTAATAATATAGGCGTAAGAATTTATAGTATTAATTTAACATTTCACCTAAAATGCCATATGGTGTGCTTGAGTATGATATTGTTATGTCACAGAATTATATGCTTACGATTTTGTAATAAAAGATTGTGTAATAAAAAGGGGGCATTGTTCATGCCAGAACTTGTATTTCTTCTACAGCCCATTGGAAAGAATATGTGTTGAGTGCTTACTATGTGCCAAGTGCTCTGCTAAGCTTCTATAACCTTCACAACAATGAGTGAAGTAGGAACAATTTTACCCCATATTCCAGACAAGGAAACTGAGTCATGGAGAAGATAAGTAACTTGCCTGAACTGTTTACACAGTTAGTGAGAGGCAAATGAGGCAGAGTATGAGACATTCAGCTGTGTCCAGGCACTACGGATTCTTTCAACATATGCTTCCTCCTCACCCTGTATTATTCTCACTAACACTAATAAACTATTCTCACTAATACTAATAAACTTTGGGTTTAGGCCATTGAGGCCCCTTTAAAATGTAAATATTTTAACTAGGACAAAGAGCACATCAAACCATATCAGCCATGAAATCCAATTAGCTTAGCATCTTATTTTCCAAACTTGCCTGAAGACAAAAATCACTTGTGACATTTGACATTTCTTCCCACTTCCCAGGATCCTGCCCTGGAGATTCTAAAGCAGTAGATTGGGGTAGGGGCTGGGAATTTTTAATTTCCACAAGATACTCAGGGAAGCCAAGAAACTGGCATGTTCTCCAGAGCCCACAGGGAGAAGGAACCTGTGGGAAGTACAATACATGGTCATTCCAATAGCGTCATAGACTCTTACAGCAAGAAAGAACAGGACAGCACACCTAATTTTGTCCCATCCCTTCCTTTTGCTGATAAGAAACTGAGTCCTGGAGCAGGGAAGTGATTTACACAGCCTAGGTGTGGCATATTTGGAATCTGAATCAGCATTTTTCTGATTTCACTTTCTTCTAACATCCTCGGAACCAGCAAGTACTGGTTGCAGTGAGAGGTACAGAGGTAAAAGCAATTGTGAATACTAGGAAATATCTAAACAAGTTAAGTTTAGTCAGGACACTGTGTGAACCAAACGGCCCTGAGCAGCCCAGGAGGAAACAAGAGAAATGGAAAGAGGAAAAAATAGAGATTGCTTCTGATATGTTTTGTAAGACCTGTTTTTTTTATATTTATTTATGTGTATAGTCTATCTTGTTCTCTCTCCTTCACTTTAATCTTCCATCTTTTTCTTTTTTTTAAAGATTTTATGTATTTATTTTCAGAGGGGAAGGGAAGGGAAGGAGAGAGGGAGAGAAATATCAATGTATGGTTGCTTCTCGTGCATCCCCTGCTGGGAACTGGTCTCCAACCCAGGCATGTGCCCTGACTGGGAATAGAACTGCAGTCCTTTGGTTCACAGGCCCACGCTCAATCCATTGAGCTACACCAGCCAGGGCTAATCTTCCATCTTTTTCTTTCTCTCTTTTTTGTTCTCTCCATACCTTTTTCAGATATATTCCCAGTGTTGACCTAAAAAAAAGGCAAATTGAGGCAAGCTTAAAATTGTCCAAAAAAATGATTTTACTTGGGAAGAGCAGATGAATTGTGATTCTGAAAAAGCAAACTACAGGTGAGTCCATTGAGGTTTGGGGGAGGCTGTATTTATGGGCATGTATGTAAAGAAGGGAGAGGTCAGTGTGAGTTGATTTAAATCAAAACAAAGGCAGATCATCTTTGAAAATTCCCAAGCAGGCAAAACCAGTCCAGTCATTCCAGAACAGCTCAAGTTAGCTTATTCTGCAAGATCAACTCTGTTCAAGTCTCTGGAAGCCATTAGCAAAACTTGTGATGAGACAACCCCTGATGCATTCCCTATCATTTAAGAAAATTCCAAGATTAGTTTTCTGTAAATCAGGCATTGACAGGAAATCAGTCCCTCGTTGTTTTGTTTTTCTGAGGGCACAAAACTGAGGTTTTCTATTTTCCATCCTCTGGTTCCATTTTATACTGAAATCCTTTCACACCAGCCAACTACAAATATATCTTTTATTTTGTCTGCAGGAAGCTGAGATTTCTTATTCAGTTCCTGGAAACAATCAGATTGTTCTTTCTCTCAGAGACACCTCTGTTGGGAATATGAAAGCCTCCTTCCCAGCAGTGACACCCTCATTCTTCACTTAGTCCAGATTCACTTGTTAGTCTGCCGCTGGAAAACATTTGAGAGCAGCCAGGCCCTGGTTGGAGCAAATCTCAACTACTTAACATGCATCCTGTGTGTAAAGCTTGTCAAATCCTGCTCCTCCGCTATCAAACAGACCTCTCTGGAGGGTTCCTGGATCTAGGGCATATCTTAGGACCAACAAGGGAAGTATATGGGGTTGCAGGGGGAGGTTCAAGTTAAACTGAAATGCCTTAGCTTTGCTTTGACCTGTTGAGGGCATATGGGGAAAGTCATTTCTAGGTTTTGAAAAGAGGAACAGAAAAACCAATGGATTACACCAGCTTGGATGAGGAACAAGCCTGACCTGGCTGGGTTGCCAGCTGGTGCCTTGGATAGCAGTCAGTGACATAGGGTAGAGTCAAGATGTCCTTCTCAGAAAGTCACAAGCCTTTTCGACCCTCAGGGCCAGAATATCTAATCAACTGACACTCCACAAGAAATCCTGGACTGGAGGGTTCCCAAGTCTGACCAGGTTGTGATCTCAATCCACAACCAGATGCTGAAATCAGGATGTAATAACAGAAACAAACAGAAATTGACCTACTTCCCATAACGGTCTTCTGAAAATACTATTTAATTCCTGGTTAGCATAATCAGACCAAAGGCAGAGGACTTTCCCTTTCTGTTGGAGGAAGGTGGAAGAACTACACTAAGCTCTGGTGTAAAAAATTCTCAGGTTCAAGTCCGTTCTCTGTCATCTGGCAGCCATGGGGTCTGGAGGAAGTTATTTACTTTTACTGAGTGAAATGTCTTCATTTCACTCAGAAGATGGGAACGATGCTAATAAGACTTATTTCAAAGGGATGTTGAAAGGATTAAATGAGGTGATAAATGTAAAGCACTTAGAACAGTGGTTAGATACTTAGTATATTTTATCATTGTCCTCATTGTAGAGAAGACCGGGGTTCAGAAAGTTTAGGTAATTGCCCCAAATTGTTGCTGAATAAGAAACAGAAATGGAATTCTAACTTGGGTCAGTCTGACTCCATTACTTAAGTAATTGGTGGTAGTTTTATCATTAGGATAGATATGTCTGATTTGATTGAATTAAACCTATTCCATTACTATGTAGTTAAGAAAACAATCCAAAGATCTGAACCATGGACTGTGAATAGTAAAGATTCATAGCAGCCATTTGTCAACTCCAAAGCCATGGCAATAAAATACAGTTAAATTAAATTACCAAGAGCACAACCCAAACATTTCTAATGCTATTTCCATATGACTTTAATTATTAAGGTTTTTAAAACCGTATAGTGGCAGACTTACCCTCTTGATAATATTCACTGTAGTTAATATTAACATGAATTTTTATTCCCCATGAATGCTTGTTTGACTCCTGTGTGTGCTCAGCTTCAGAGGGCAGTCCGCCCAGGACAGACCCTTACTTGTGATAAGCAAAAAAATGATACAAGACATTCACCCAACCGCCAATTACTTAAGTAATGGAGTCAGACTGACCTAGGTTAGAATTCTATCTGTTTCTTACTCAGCAACAATTTCAGGCAATTACCTAACTTTCTGAGCCCTTATCTCTTCTACAGTGAGAACAATGATAATATAATAATAATATCTTTCCTAGTCCTTTTTTTCTTTGTTTTTATTTTTGACACTATTACAGATGTCCCCATTCCCCACTCCCACCCTCTTTGCCTGCTTCTTTCCTA
>PVKM010030131.1:0-17429 GCA_004027735.1 Carollia perspicillata | reverse complement strand
TTGGATGTAGGTCCTTGCCTTTCATGACTTGGAATACTTCTTTCCAGCCCCTTCTTGCCTGTAAGGTCTCTTTTGAGAAATCAGCTGACAGTCTGATGGGAACTCCTTTGTAGGTAACTGTCCCCTTATCTCTTGCTGCTTCTAGAATTCGCTCCTTCATTTTAATCTTGGCTAATGTAACTATGATGTGCCTTGGTGTTTTAATAAGACGAGTTGCTGAAGAGGAATTTGACGGGCTTGCGGTTTTGGAAGGGTGGAGTGGAGGAGGGGCCGATAGGGAGGCAGAGGGTACTGCAGGCACCTAGGTGGGGCACGATGGTAGGTGGGACCCAGCGCAAGAGATTGTAAAGAAGTGAATGAAAGCAAGATACGCCAGAGGTAAAAAGACAGGGCTTGTTGAAGCACTGCATGTGGGGAGTGAGGAGAAGGAGGTGCCAAGGAGGACTCCTAGGCTTCTGGCCATGGCACTAGACTGTCACGGGTGCTAATCACAACGTGAGGAACAAGGGACGAGGGATGGGGACAGTGGGACTTGAGTTCCAGGCACCACTGTGAGTGCCAAGCGGACACGTCAAGTTAAGCAGTTGAATAAATGAGTCTGAGGCCCAAACAGAGATCTGAGCCTGAGGAATGAATCCCTAACCCTCAGTGAGAGACAGTTAGCATAGGGGGCTCAAGCGTGAGGCTGCCTAAGAGCAACGCAATTTTTTTTAAAATGAGATTTCAAGAATGAACTAAATTCAAATCTAGAAAACAAAGCAACTTTCTGAGCTTACCTAGGGATGGAAACCTCACAAAGGTTTAGTGAAATAGGAGAAAAAATATATGAAATTCACAGCCTCAGGAAAAACACACTGACATTTCTGGATCATTTAAGATGTTAACTTCGTGTCTAACAAGTTGGCCACGCCTGCTTGCTGCCCTCAGGTGCATATCTGCAGGAGCTGGCTTGCACAGGAAGAAGAGACCTTTTGCCAGTGGCTTGTGTATCCGGCTCAAGGTTAGAGACCTCTAGGAAGCTTAGGAGCTGGGAGAGGAAGCCCTAGCTTGACCTCAGGGACTGCCCCAGGGCAGGTGGAGAGAAACCACAAACAAAAGGGATGGGGCTGTGCTACCGGGAGAAGGCAGAAGGCAGAAGCCCACTAGCTTCCTTAACAAGGTTTAAAAAAAAAACGCTTGCCCAAATTAGAGACTCGGGGCAGCACCCCCAGCTTCTATAAAACCTGTGCTGCAGCTTTGGCTCAGAAAAAAAGCTCAAGCACTAAGCACTCCTGGCTCTCCAGCTTTCAGGGCCCCGAGACAACGGGAGCCCAACAAGAGGTGGACTTTTTCACGCAGTGGCAATGGTTCCAGGAGGCACGGAAATGGAAGAACGTGAGTGAGATTGCCCACAAACACAGGAGACGCTGCCTGTGGACTCCTAGAAGTGGAGGCGGAGTGGATGGAGTTAGGGGCACTGACGAATGAGGCCCTGTGTGAGCAGAAGAGCAGACACCCACAAAAGCGTGGTTGGTACTATTAATATGAAATCACTCGTGCAGGTGGGAGAGGACTACAGAAATTCAGGTTTGAGTTTACAAGGGAGTATTTGTAACAAATGTGTCTCGTTCTCCAAGACGAGTATTCTACACTAAAATTGAAAGGTTATGGGATAAATGCTAGTGACCTAAGCAAGTTCACGTGCCGACACGCGAAATTCATTCCATTTTCCCTTGGCCCCAGAGGCCTTTGCCTGGAGCCACTGTGTTCACTGCTCTTGACATCCAGCTTGTGGCAATTCACGGGTGGAAACCGGGGATGGCTGCCAAATGCACCCGGACTGACCAGTGCCTAGAGGGACTGACGAGCACTGGCCGGCCCCTGGGGCAGAGCGGACACACCTCACTCTCCTCACTACATTCTCCCAAAGCAGCACCTGGGCCCTGACCGGTGTGGCTCAGCGGGTCGGGCGTCGTTCAGCAAACAGAAAGGTCGCCGGTGGGGTTCCATGTCAGGGCACGTGGCTGGGTCGTGGGCCAGGTCTTCAGTTGGGGGCGAGTGAGAGCCAACAGAGCAATGATTCTCTCACACACCGATGTTTCTCTCCCTCTCTTTCTCCTTCCTTTCCCCAAAATAAATAAATAAAAACTTTTAAAAAAAGAAAAAGAAAAAGCAGCACCTGAGCTGACAAGCCCAGCGAAATAGAACCAACCCCACTAGGCTTTCTGGAAAGTTGCCTTTCCAGAAAGGCACACACCCCAGGGCTAAAGCAAGATGTGCCAAGGAGTGACTGGGCCCAGGCCCTGACCCCCAGGGCACCCAGGAAGTGAGCCCTGGGGAGGGCTGTCTACCCCTCGTCATCACCCAACCGACCAACCCTAGTCTGGAAAGTGACCTGACAGTGAAGGGTTGAAACATAAATTACCTGGTTTGCCATATTTTTCTTTCAAAAGCAAAGCTGCAATTAAACCAAAAAAGGTTTATATATGCCATCATTTCAATCAGCCTTCCACAGAAACTATTCATTTTCTAAAGCCTGAACCCTCAGCACCAAACTTGCTGAGTCACCTTTTAGTACAATACAATGACTAGGCCTCACACATTTTAAGGAATCTAGGGCACTTCCTATCCCCCAAATGATAAGGTTGGGAAGTAAGAAGGCAGCATTCAATTACTGGGTGACATCACAGCATGCACCCAAAACAACAGCGGCCTAAGTTTCAAGAGTGCAAGAAATAAAGGCTCCAACTAGAACGTTCCAGTTTGGAGACTTCCAGCTTCCCATTTGTAAATAAACAGGAAGACCCTTCGGTTTGGGGCTGATTTTATCGTTTGAAGACAATGTTAGGACAGTCTTGAAAAGATCCTTGAACCTGTCTGTACTGAGGACTAACGGTAATGAATGAGCGGCCACACCTACGGACCGACGAAACTCCAACTCTGCTTTCTCAAGGGAGGGTTTCCGGGAGGGGCCGGAACCACCTTTTCGATCCGAGCTGCTCTGGGTCATCCCACATACTCACGGGCAACTCACATCCCAAATGGTACACGCATTGCATCTCTATACTGGTTTGCTCGGGTTAGTTTGCCTTATTTTTGTACAAA
Source organism: Carollia perspicillata (assembly GCA_004027735.1). Classification (NCBI taxonomy): domain Eukaryota; kingdom Metazoa; phylum Chordata; class Mammalia; order Chiroptera; family Phyllostomidae; genus Carollia; species Carollia perspicillata. The sequence continues at coordinate 14,345 of PVKM010030131.1, read as the reverse complement.
TTAGGAGAGTACCTATTGCTCCCTTCAGACAGCTTTGCTAAATTCAAATACACACTTTCTTCCTTTCTTAGGACACATGTTGGTTTGGATTAACCTTTTTATGTTCTCGATTTAATCATGCATTGTATCTTCTGACTTCACAGATATATGGCATATATCTTATATATGGTATTCATATATAATGTCATCTTATGTTTATGACCTTAAGAAATAGTTCCTCCATAATAAAGATACAGAAAATAAATAATTCCTCCTTTGTGTGGAATCACTGTTCATATATCAAAAGATTATAGGCATCAAAAACCTTTTTGAATACACATATGCATTCACTTATATAAGTATAACGTGACTGTGAAAGAATAAATAGCATCTATTAATAGGGGCTAAATGGAAGAGAGATTTTTTTCCACTAGATACCCTTTCAGATGCTTCTACTTTAAAAAAATCATATGACTATATAACCTGCATTAAAAATTACATTTAAATATTATAAGCAGTGCAAATTTAAAATTCAATAAAACAGCCCTTACACCACAGGAAGAGTTAGACAGAATCCTATCATTTAAGGGTTTCTCAAAAAATCTTCCCCAACAGTATTTTTCTTGCTAGCCACCTAGACTTAAATCCCCTAGTTAAAATGCAAACCCATACTCTGAAGACAGTAAGTGTATTATGCCATTATCCACTGTCCAATGATTGAGGATTAGTTTATCACACTAGCATAATAAAGGGAAGTTACAAAGAGGCCGTGTGTCGTCTCCCTAATTCCCATTGCTTTTCCTTTTTTCCCCTTGAGTAATTAAATTAACCTTTACTCAAAGAACTTTTGTATTAGTAAAAGAACTCATTTAGGAGTTCTAGAAGTCCTACCCAAGCCAACTGGAGCCATGGACTGCTGTGTGAATGTTTTCACTGTCTGTTATGAACATCCACCCTCCCATCCAGTCTGCTCCATCAGCCCGAGCTCAGCGACCCAGAGGTTGGCCCAGGGAGTACTCGTTCATCTTTGAATCCTCCCACTCCCAGCACTAAAGCATCGCCACGCACTTCCAGAAAGCGGTTATGCAAGCCCGCAGTGACTCCTGTGGCAAGGCTCTGACCGTTCTAGGAAACTGCGATTGAAATCTCAAACCAAAAACGTCAATGAGAGACTTAAATCTGTTCTCATTTCAAGCAATAATCCCCTCATTCGGGCAAAGTCCGTCTACAAATAGCCTAGGATGTCCCTAGCACAGCGCTCAGCAATTACCTAGTAAAAAAAAAAAAAAAGACCTGGCAAGATCAGAATAGCAAATATATAGCAGACAATAAGTCAATTCTTGTTAATGAGATTTGATGGACTTCTAGAACTTCCCTGCCTGAACTTTGAAGTCTTTCATCACTGTTATCTTCACACGGCGGTAGACTTCAGTTTCCCATTTGCTGTTAGCACGTGTCTTTTTCCCATTATATGAAGACGCACTTTGTGATGCCGGCCCAGTAATAAGTTTTCTAAACTATTGATTCGCTTTCTCCATATTTCTCTTGCAGTTGCCTAGAGTCGAGTAACTGTGGCTAATGAACCTCAGGCTCTTGGTCCGGCTGAGTTACCAGTAGCTGGCCTGGCACAAGACCAAACTACAACTTTAGACCATGCGAGCCTACTCAGCAAAGGCAGGCAGGCTGACAGTTTGAACCGGAGGAGAAGGCCAGCTCCGAAGTGTCACAGCTTCCATCTGCTGGCCTGTGAGCAATGCAAGCTTTTCTAAAATGAGGCCCAGTTATCAAATGCCAAGACTTTAGTATCAACCTTTCTGACCTTACACAAGTTTTCTTAGTAGCTCAAAATATCCCTTGTACCTTCAAGGGATAACAAAAGGTATCAATCATGGGGCTTGACTGCGTGGCATTTATAGCCAATAACGACACTGTGAAGCATGCAGAAGCATGTGAACTCTCCTAGACATGAAAACCCCTTTTCCCTTTTAGTTGAGGCTTCTCTAGCTGCCAACTTTTAACAATGCATGCCTTTTTTCCTCTACAGAAGGAAGTCAAGAGGAAAGAAACGAGGAAGGAAGAAGGGAAGGAGTGATGACAGATTGAAGGATTAGTCCCAGTGTCTGTCTTGACTAGCTGACACTAGAATAATCCAAATGTACACAAATGAGTGAGGCGCTTCTGTAGCTCAGTTGGTTAGAGCATCATCCTGATAAGCCAAGGTTACAGGTTCAGTCCCCGGGTCAGGGCACATACAAGAATCGACCAATGAATACATAAATAAGGGAAACAAACAAGTGTTTCTCTCACTCTCCCCCTCAAATCGATTTTTTAAAAAAGAATAAAATGCGGATTCTTTTTTCATGCTGAGCCACAATTTCTTGTAGTAAAGTAGTCACTGTATCTTAAGAGGCACCATTTGGTTTAGTGCTAAGCAGCCTCCCCCTCCACATATGTTAGATGACCTAAGTGGTCCAGCTTCTACCCCCACAGAACCGCAGACATTATACTACGCCGTGTGCTTCTGCTTCCATTCATAAAAAGAACACGTTTTAAAACCCTTCAACACATATTCTAGAAACACAGCACAACTAAAGGCATCAGTACTATTTTTAAAAAGAAGTGTCGATGATTAATATGCATTTCAACTTTAAGTAACATATAACTTAGTAAATGTCCTAATGTACTTATTTTCTTATTTAAGGCTATGATAAGAATCCACATTCTAAAAGACTGACCAGCAATTTACTTTCCTTAGGTTATACTTCATCTCTTTGAGTACCTGAAATCTTCAGGTAATATACATGAGAGATTACATACAGGGTTAGCTTACTGTCACCTTTGAAGTACTATTTTCTCTAATTCCTCTACCAAACCAGCTTTCTGGATCATCCAGGTTTCCCCCACCCCAAAGTGCGAGTGAGCTGGAAGGTTTAGGAGAATGTGTTTTCCAGGTATCAGGGGTGGTAAACCCCAACATGAGACCCTGCAATACGTGGGCTTTGACCCTGACCTCGCCTTCTACACTTCCTGTCCCCATTGACTAGGCACCTTTTTTTAAACGGGTGTCAGAACCAACAATCAATGAGCTGCTCAGATGTCAAAAAATTGTCTCTCCCCCATGTAGAGCAACCAAGCTGCCCTGTGAGCGCTGCTCACCACAGAAGCCATTCTCCACCACTTATCTTAATCACTTTTTGTTTCATAGCCTTTATCACTATCCAAAACTATCTCATTTGTTCCCTGTCTGGTCCCCCACAAGAATATAATCTCTAGACAGATGTGCATTCACGTGTCTTGTTGATTCAATCCCAGCTTCCAAACTAATCTCTGGCTTGCACAAAATAATAAATATACACACCGAAGTACCACTTCTTACAACACTCTGAAGAATTGCAAGGTTTTTTATAATTCATCAGTGATCAACAAACCAACTAGTAAAATCTTGGGGTCCTTTTTTAAAAAAATCATTGTAGAGAAAAACAAGAGGAAAAATACACATGCTCACCAACTCTTGCTACATTAGACATGACAAAACAGACAGCGACGTTGAAGGTTTTTAAGAAAAATCAATATTACTAATTTTTGAGACTACTTATGAAAACAGAAGTTCCTCTTTCTTAATACACTGAACTGTTCATCAACCTGCAGAGTGAGCACGCCTGACTGCCCGACCCACCGCTCTTCAGCCATTATCCCCGAGGAAAGGGTATTTTTGGTGAAGAGCAGTGATGATTTTTACAAAGAAGCAAGCGGGTCTTATCACAAACACAACACCGCGAGGGTCATGATCCCTCTAACAAATATCCTTAGGAAGTTGAGCCACCACCACAAAGCGCCTGGGTAACTTCAGGTTAATGACAGTCGGGCAGCGAGAGTCGGGCAATTTCGCTGAAGGGTTTGAGCCGGAAGCTGGGAGGCCGAGAAAGTAGGGGTTTGGCACTAGGGAAGAAAAGAGCTCATTGAAAATGCTGCTTCTTTCCCATATTCTCTAAGCACCGCCCTACTACTGTTCCCTACCTCGCAGACGACAGCCTTCCTTTTGTGGCACACTACAGTGATTTCTGGCACCCCACCACCACCCCCGCTTGGTAAATCGCAGAAACTAGCCGGGACTGCCTTACTTCTCAACATGGTGGGGCCAGGATGTCGTGGTATCAGGCGCACGCGAGCTCGGGTGTGAGGGGCTGGGTGAGTGGCCTGGGCCAAGTTGGGTTCTCTGAGCCAAGTTCCCTCCTCCGCAAAATGTCCTGAAGTTACCTTCCCCGGAAGACGGTTAGCAGATCCACTGTAACGACCGACCCCGGGTGCAGCGCCTGCGCTCAGGGAGCGCTGTGCGCGGCTGCCTGGCACTCGCCCGCCGCAAAGCAGTATCGGGGAACTAGGATGGTGGCTCGGCCAGCACCGGGGTGTCTGAAGATGGCTGTGGAGAGACTCCACTGCCTAACACCGTGCCTCTCGGCCGGCCCCGCCGCGACCACGGGGTCTGGAGAACGGGCGGCGGGAACCAGGGGCCGGCGGGGCCAGGCCGAGGCCGGGGCGCGCGAGGAGAGGGGAGGCCGGTACTTACCCCCGGCCGGCGGCAGGCGGCCTCTGCCAGCCGTGTCCAGGCGGCGGCGAAGTCGGGCGGCGGGGCTCGCCGGCTCCGGCAGACCAGGGAGAACAGGGTCCCGAACAGGAAGGCGGCCGAGGCGCAGCCCAAGTACAGGACAAGGCTGAGCAGGGCGGCGCACGGCCCCGAGCCTCCTGCCCCCTGCCAGCAGCCGGGCCCCAGGTAGGAGAGGAACGCCGCGGCGAGGATGGCCACGGCCACTGGCACCCGCCAGCTCCCGCCGCGAGGGCCCCCTGGAGCCACCGCGTCCTCCCGGGGCTCCGGCCGCCGCTCGCCCGGAGCGCCCACGGCCGGCGCTGGGCTGAGGCCGGCGCCGCTGCTGTCGGTGGCATCGGGGTGCATGCTGCTTCCTGGGCCGCTAAGGACAGGCACATCTCCTGCCCCGCTGTCCCCCGGCGCAGCCCTGGACCGTGGCCTCTGCGCGGCGTCTCCTGCCTTCGCCGCTCCCGCCGCCGCTCGGGAGGCAGAGGGAGTCCGCGATCATGCCCTCGCCGGCGGCCCACGGAGGGAACGGCTCCGACCGACGCCGCCGAGCTCCTCTCGGCGACCCCTCAGCGCCGCCACTCGGCGCGGGGCCCGCAGCTGCCCGCCGGGCGCGTCCAGGTAGCCGGGCAGTGTTGTGACTTCAGCAGGCGAAGCCGGAGGCGGGGCGGGGGCGGGGCGGCCCTGGAGTGCGAGTTAGGCGGCGGCGGCGAGCGGCGCGGCTGGCTGAGTGACAGCTGGGAGGTGCCCGCCCTCCGCAGCCCGGGGGTGGGGTCTGACCCTCCGCTGCCCCGCCGGGGCGGGGGCGCGACCACCGGCTGCGGAAGCGGGTCTGTCCTGGGCCTCTGGGTCTCGCCAGGACACCGTCTGTGGATGGAAAATTTTGCTGCAGGTGTCAGAAGCATTTATCATTCTCAGGTGATTCCTTAATCCTCGCTCTCCGTCCATCTCTGATAAGAACCTCCTTGCACGTTTACAGGCCCCCAAATTTCTGCCTTGTTTTCACCTGCGACTTAGATTAAGTGGGCAAGTATTCCTGATCCTCACTTTCAACAGTTTCCTCTAGCAGCCTCGCCTTTCCCATCCGGCAGCCTCAGGGAAGGAATGAGACAGACGTGGAGGAGTAAATGAAGCCTGCAATTCCTAGCTGTGCCAAGGCCCGAAGAGATCGGCCTGCTGCCAGGCGGGTACCAGCTGCCATCAACACTTTGGCTCCACGTCCCTGCATTCCACTGCCAACGATTCAATGCAAATGCTATTGCCCACGCAAGTGAAAGTAGTCCAAATAGTTTTTAGAGTACATATTTTCTATCATGGTCCCAGCGTTAATATACAGACAATGCTTGCTGAGAGGATGGCAACGTGCTAGAGAAATACGGTTACTACTAAGACCAATGAAGCAGCAGATGTATCTTGAATGGATCAAGGAATTCTAAAGGAAATACGGAATTCTAAAGAGATGAATGATTTTTTGAAAGGAGGGTGATAGAGTAGACAGACCAAATCCAGAACTGAAAAGGGGAAAAAGGGAAGGAGGGGTATTGGTAAACAGATGAGGGGAGCGGTGAGAAACAAAGAAGGAAATGGGAGACCCTTGTAAGCAAACGCCCGGGGCTCTCCACTTGCAGCAGTCCTGATGAATTGTAAGTTTAAAGGCGCTGCTGTTTTCCAATACCTTGAGTTACATCCTGCTTCCCAGGGAAAAATAAGGATTAAAATATTTTTCAGTACTGTAACTGTATTGTTTTTCCAAGCAATCATGCCTCATGTCAACAGAGAAATATACAATATTAGTAAATGATTGATTACATGTTTATTCTTGTAAAACAGAATTGTCTAAGAGGTTATCATTCAAAAAAGGAAATACTGGTGTCCACAGACATACATAGTCCCCCCATGTAGTCATGTCTTCATAATTAATTTCCCCGGAGTGGCAGAGATTCAAGTGGGAGAAGAAGTAAGAGGTCTAAAAAATCGTCTATAAGATTTAGTTCTAACAAAGCGGCACATAAGCGAGTTATTTGATAGATCTGTATGAAATGCATTTACATGTGTCGTTTTTAAAAACATTTTTTGTTTTAAATATTGATATTCGCGTGACACTTCTTATACCTTGTAAGTCAAGGACAAGAAGATGAGAACTGCCTTATGCCAGACGTGACTTGGCGTGCCTAGGTGACATCAAGAGAAGCTGCGACCTTCCTGTTCTCCTTCAACCCCACCTTTTAAAGATAAATAAATAAATAAATAAATAAATAAATAAATAAATAAAGCAGTGTAACTGAACTAGAAGGGTTCCCGTTGCCCCTAAAATAGTTAACATTCATTTCACCAGCCCTCCTCAAAGTGCACCCCACTAATCTAAATTGTTTCAAGGAATGCATGGGTAGCTTGTTATTGCCAACAATCATACCTATACACTTTTGTTCATTTCTATGCCAAGGACTGTGTGTCGAGGGCTTTCTATACCTTTTCCAACTGAAGCCCATGGCTGACAATAACAGTATCTAACTGTGCACCCCACGTGCTGGGTTCTGTTGTAAGCACTGGGCTTGCTTTATCTACTTCACGGCACCCCGATAACCTTATCTCCATGTCCTCGTGAGGAACCTGAGGCAAAGAAGGTAAAACAAATTACTTGCTTAACATTTCGGAGCTAATAAATGTCACGGTCTGGCTTCAGAGCTGTGCCTTTAACCACCGTGCCATGTTGCTTCCCAAAATCTGTCATTTACTCATCCCATGTGACAGAGGAGAAAAAAACAGGTTTAAATCCTGAACTTGAGACACGTATTCTATTGCTTTCAAGTATTGAGTCGTGGTGCTTTGTGAGTAGAGCTGGTGGTCTTCTGGCCAGGCCCCTGATGAGTGCTGAGTGGGTATAACTTCGACAAGTAAAGCGCAGGCTGGTCTTTTACTGTGAGCCCTGGTCTGCGACTCTTAAGACCATAATCTCTCCAACACACCAGTATATTGTTCCCCAAAATAACGCAGAGCTGGAGAAATGTACAGTCATGGTGGGCAAACTTCCTTAAAGCGGACGCCATTTTGCTGCTAAGTCAGCACTGACACTTCGAAGATTCTCTTCACCAACAACACGGGGCCGCTGTCCTGTGCAAGGTTTGAGGAGCACGGGAGTCAGGTCAGACAAGGGAGCACAGGGGAGTGGCTGGGACTAGCAGGCACCCCGGGCGATGACGCCAGAAGTCAGGCACTATATTAGAGTCCATGCGTTCCTTCCCAGAAGCCGGCGTTGAGTCCTTCCAGGTCTAAGGGTTAAAAAGCAAATTAGGTAGGGAAGTCTTATTTATATTCCTTAGAGCCAGCGCCTCTTGACAGGCAATAATCAAATGTTCCATAGAGTAGCTTCATTACCCTCTCACAAAAGATGGAATGGCACCTGTCTTAACTCATCGGGATATTATAAAGACAAATTAAGTGTAAATAAGCAGACAGCACAACCTCTGGCAACATATTTGACCATCTTCCCCTTCGCCAGTGTATTTCTCCTTAAACCCTGGCCCGCCCTGGAAGAAGCTACAGGATTAGAGGGAAAACCACAGCATTTGCCCTTGGCCACCTGGAGAAACACTGTGAATAAGGATGTTAACATGAGTCAAAAGACCTACAGATCATGCCAGTTTCTTCTGCCTATTCACTGTAAGACCCTAACGGGTCACTCAATCCCCCTCTCTTCCTTTCCTGTAACTTTCAAGCAGAGTGTGGCTTACCAAAAGTATAGATGCGTGGCCAAACTTCAAAAATAAAAGAAATCATAACGTACTTTAAAAGCAAACAGTAGTTGGCTAAAGATCAGAGGAAAGGTAATGCAGCGTTTCTAAGAGGAAGATAAATCTCTCAACGAAATGTTGGAACCCGTATAACTTACGCCGAGTGGCGTTGTTCCCGATTAGTGCAGCCGTGCCTCGTTTTACTGCACTTGGCTTTGCTGAACTTCACCGAGGGCGCGCTTTTCACAGGTGGAAGGCTTGCGGCAACCTTGTGTCCAGCAAGCCTATCAGTGCCATTTTCCGTCAGCATTTGCTGACTTTGTGTGACATTTTGGTGTTCCTGCAATATTTCTAACTTTTCCATTATTATTATTATTATACTTTTATGGTGTTTTGTGACCTTTGATGTTACTACTGTAATGTTTTGGGGGGTGCCACGAACCACACCCACATAAGATGGCAAACGTAATCGATAAATATTGCTATCTGTCCCACCGACTGGCCGTTCCCCCCTCTCTCCCTGTCTCTCTCTCTGTCTCTCTCTCTTTCTCGCCCCACCCCTCAGGCTTCCCCACACACATAACAACATCAACATTGGGATAGTTGATAACCCTCTGATGGCCTCTAGGTGTTCAAATGAAAGGAAGAGTAGCATGTCTCGCACTTTAAATCAAGCACTAGAAATATTGCGCTTTGTGAGCAGGCATGTGGAGGCTAAGATAAGCTGAAAGCTAGGCACTTTGTGCCAGTCAGCCAAGTTGTGAATACAAAGGAAAAGTCACTGAAGGCCGTTAAAACTGCTATTCCAGTGAACACATGAATGATGGGAAAGCAAAACAGCCTTATTGCTGATATGGAGGAAGTTTTAGTGATTTGGCTAGAAGATCAGACTAACCCCAAGTAAGCCAAAGCCCAATCCACAGCAAGGGCCTAACTCTTCAGTTCTGTGAAGGGCAAATGGGACGAGGAAGCTGCGGGAGGAAAGTCTGAAGCTGGCAGAGGTTGGTTCAGGAGGTTTAAGGACAGAAGTCGTCTCCATAACATCACGGTGCCACGTGGAGCAGCAACCGCTGAGGGAGAAGCTGCAGCAACCAGGGCTATTATGCTTCTTGAGAATAATGCTTGTTAAGAACATGGTTGTACAAATATATGCGTGAGACTCTGCTTTCAGTTCTTTAGGGTACGTATCCAGAAGTGAAATTGCTGGGTCATATGGTAATTCTATGTCCCATTTTTTTGAGGGACTTCCAGTTCTATTCAGCAGCCATACCATTTTATATTTCCATCAACAATTACCATGGGTTCCAGTCTCTTCACATCTTTGCCAACCCTTGTTAATTTGTTACATTTGCCATCCTAATGTGTGTGAAGTGGTATCTCATGGTTTTAATTTGCATTTCCCTAGTGATTAGTGAGGTTGAGCATCTTTTCATGTGCTTATTGGCCATTTGAGTAGCTTCTTTGGAGAAATGTCTATCCGACCCCTTTGTGTAATAAACTCTAACCACAGAGTAGAAAACCATCCCTGAGAAATGGGGACAGCCTAGTTTTATCAAGCAGCATTAAGTGAAATCCTTCCTTTTAGCCTACAAAAAGAACAAAGAAATGATTCTCTGTACTTGCTGGTAGTGACCACCACATACGGGATGCATTATGAAGAATGAAACTAGAACCATTTCCTTAGCAAGAGTCCCTAAGATCTGGCTAACCCTTACTTCCCTTCTTTGCGCTTTCATGTAAAAAAATATTTATTGAGTACCTGTGATATTAGTTTACTATTCCTGCTATAACAGATTAGTACAAACCTAGTGGTTTAAAACAACACATTTATTCTCTTACTGTTCTGGAGGTCAAAAGTCTATAACCAAGGTCTTGGCATGGTCTTCCTCTTGGAGGCTCAGACAGAGTCCCTTTCTTCCCTTTGCCAGCTTCCACAGGTGCCTGCTTTCTTTGGTTCATGGCCACTTACATTACTCTGATCTCTGGCTGTGACTTTTTTTTTAACTTGAAATTTTTAAAAAAATTCGTTCCAGTTTTATTGAGATGTAATCGACCTACAATGTTATGTATGATTAGGGTGTACAACAGAATATGTGTATACTACAAAATAATCACCACAACGAGTCCAGTTAAAATCCACCCAGTTCACAGAACTTTTACTCCGTCCAACTTCCAAATATACAATATAATCACCATGTTACTACAGTAAGCACCACGCTGTACTTATCTCTTGCTTCTATGGCCAGGACCACCTATTACTGACTTTGATTACTGACTTTCTTGCCTTCTCCCCTCTTATAAGGACCACCTGGATTACATTGTGCCCACCAGGATAATCCAGGTTCATTTCGCCATCCCAACACCCTCAATGACATAGCAAAGTCCCTTCTGCCATTTAAAGTAGCATATTCACAGGTTCTGGGGGTTAGGAGGTGGACGTCTTTGGGGCGCCATTATCCTGCCCCCCATGCTATGTACCTGTTAATTCAAAATCGAAAAAATCATGACATTCCATGTATTCTACAGAGATCATTCTTAGATCGTTTGAACAACCCACCTCGGTTACAATTAGTAAGAGGGTTTCTCACGTGTCGCCAGCCCCTGGACCAGAGCATTGGTTGTCTGAACTGCAATTTGCTGATACAAACAATCACAAAAACACAGCTGCCCCATTTTTATTCTTACTGTTGCTGTTTTGGTAAGTACAAGAAAAAGAAAGTACCTGTCCCCCATTAAATTGGCACACAACAACCAACCCCACCAATCCCCTTCATAGCGGGAACCGCAGCAGTAAGACCTGGGCGGAGCACTAGGCATCTCCGGAGGACAATGCCTTCCTGCACGTGCTCCTACCACTCGGGCGCTGTGGGCCGGGCCTCCCGCTCCCCACCCGACCGGGCGGGGCCGGTGGAGCCTCTCTAGGCCGCCAGAGCCCTCCGCGCTCTATGACGCCCGCCGCCAGGAGCAGCGCAGCGTGGAAGATACACCCCCGCCCGGTCCCCGCGACTCTCGCCACCGGGCCCTGGCAGCTCCTCCCCCTCCTTCCGCTGTCCTCGCCCCGGAAGCGCGCCGGCGCGTGCGCACGAGGCGACCTTCGGCACTCAGTCGAGCGACGCGGAGCGAGCTCTGTTTCCCGCTTCCTCTCCGTTCGGGATCCGTTTTCTCTGTCCGGAGCCGGGGCAGCGGCGAGCACTCCAGGTCGGTATAAGGAAGCGCGCGGGAGGGGAGCAGGCGCCCCGCCAGCCCCTCGGGCGGCGGGCGTAACCGCAACGGAGGCGTCCGAGACGCGGGTCCCTGGCGCCGCCCGCACCCCCAGCCCCAGTGGGCACGGCCTGTCCTCAAGGCGCCTTCGGGGTGGCGTGAGGGTCGGAGGCAGCTCTGAATTAGGAAGTGGCAGCGACCTGGAGCCGGGCGCAGGTCACCACCGCCCACCCCCGCGGACTTGAACCTGAACCCTGAGGTGGGAGGGGGGAGCTGTCAGTTATCTTCCTGCCACCTCGCGGGGTCGGGAGGGTGGGGGGGTCTGGACCTCCGTTCCTGAAACGCAGATGTTTACTGGGGGCCTAGATTTTCGTGTACCTAATCGGTTACCTTCTTTGGACCATGTTATATAGCTAACTGCAGAAACTTAAAGCCGTAAGAACAGAATGACGGTTTGAAAAATGCCAGTTCTGATCTGTGCGCTTTCCCGATGAACCTGGAAAGCATCGCGGACGCTGCAGGAGCGGAGCTGATGGGGCGTGTCCCAGGCAGTTTTGGCAGACACCGGTCTTCACTGAGCGCCACTTAAAGGTTATTCGGGCTTAATGAACTACCATTGAATGTTTACCCTTTCCCAATATGTTGTACAGAGAATCATTGCTATGTTAAGCCCATACGTTTATTATGCTCTAATATAAAGTGAATCTCACTAACGTTGAAGTAAATATTATGGGAAGGATTGCTTAGTGGGTGGGATTATTGGATAATTTTTCTGTGAATTAAGCGAAATCATCTAAGCGTTGAAATCCTTAAAATAACAGTACTTGTTGGATATTATCAATACAAATGTAAATCTGGAAAGTTTCCTGGGCACTGGGCTACGCACCATCTCTCCTGAACTGTGACCAGCTGGGGAGGGTGCAGCTGTTGGGGACTGCAGGCACTGTGTCAATGCAGATAAGGGGACAGTGTGGTGTGGGGAGGGGAGGGACGACAGAGGGAAAGTATCAAGGAAACTAGCTCAGGGAAAAGAGGTGACTCTTAGGACATAGCTGTCAAAGAGCAGAACCAGGCTCAGTCTTAAGTCTGGAACTCCATGGGATAAACGTTCTTTGAGTACTGTATTGGTCAGGTCCTACTTTAGGCGCTATGAGACTTAGTGATGATGAGGTAGCCATCAGGGGTTCCCAGTCTGGTACAGAGAGTGCAAGGCAGGGGACTGTGAAAAACAGGGATTTCAAAGACATATGTAATCATTGGATTTGGGGGTTTAGACCTAGTTCATATAATCTCAGGGCTGGGAAAGAGCATATCCTCCTAATGCATGAACGCATGCCCTCTGCAGCTTCCCAGCCAGTGGACATGCAGCCTTTTCTCCAACATCATCTAGTGAGCCATGGCTCCTACTCTTGGAAAGTGGCCGGGTCCAGCCCTGGCCTGGTGGCTTAGCTGGTTGGAGCATCACCCCGCACACCTGAAGGTGTTGCTTCCACACTGGGTCAGGGCACGTGCAGGGGGCAGCACATTGATGCTTCTCGCTCACAGTGATGTCTGTGTCTGTCTGTCTCCCCTCCCTCCCTGCCCATCTCTCTAAAGACTGAGTAAACATACCCTTGGGAGAGGGTTTAAAAAAAAAAAGAAAGTAGCCCCAGTTTATTTTTGAGCAGCACTAACGTTACACTCAAGGCAGCTTTCTAAGCCACTGCATGTGCTGGAGTAAGTTCTGCCTCCAACTACAAGTAGCAACTCTAAAATCTACCGTGTCAGTCCTGCAAGTCTCTGAGTACTTTCTGTTCTGAAAATCCTTAATCACAATTTACATTTTAGACTCTTCACCATAGCTCCCGGAACTAACTGCTTCATTCAGGAAGGTCTGGGGTGTGCTATGAAACCATTTGCTTTTAAATTGGAGAACCTTAAAAAAAAATTAATCTGAAAGGTATTCTTAGCCATGAAACAAAATGAGAGAGGAAAAAACAACCATGATTCTTTTTTTATTTCAGCTCTTGACTCTTTGGATTGCAGGATGAATTATCAGACCCAAAAAAAGGGTAGCTCTTTAGGGAATTTCATGACAGTGGCCGTTTAATAGATTTGTTGTTTTTCTTTGAGCTCGGCTGGGCAGACTTGGGCTCGTAACCGTCAGTCAGACTCTTCACGTTTGTGATGCCCGCGGTCACAGCCCTCCACCCAGGTTCCCATGCTCTTGACCCCTCTTTCCCGCCCTTATCCTTCCTCTCCCGTCAAGGGCTTGGACGCTTGCATGTCTGATGTATGTCTTTCCAGTCCAGCCTGTGTAACTTTATGTGTTGGTGCCCATGAGGAATAGAGTCTTGTGTGTGCTTTAAGTTTTTCGTGACGGTATTGCTGTTCATTTAATTCCGCTCTTTTAGTTATTCTGTAGATCTCCACTCATCTTCTGTGACTGTATAATATTCCATATGGACCATTTTGCTTATCCATTTTCCTCTTGACAAGACATTCGGGGTTTTTTCTAACTCATTGTTACTACAAGTAGTGCTATCTTGAGGACCCTTGTGTTGACGGGAGAGACCTGGTTCTTCTTGCTGAGGCATGGAAAGAATTACAGATCAGCAAATCTCTTAGCGTACAGTCAGTTTATTAGTGACCCGTTCCCACGGAAGAGAATGGGACTAGCTGGAGTTGGGGGTGAAAGGCAGAGTTTCAGGGCAAAGCAGGGCCACAAAAGTAAGAGCGGCTGAAGACAGGATGGCAAGCCCCCTGGTGGCCTGAGGCCAGGTGCGGGCCAAGAGCACTGCGAGTCCAAGAGGGAGGGAGGGAGAGAGACCGAGAAAGAAAGAAAAGAAGAAAAATTACATGTT
>PVKM010030130.1:0-17432 GCA_004027735.1 Carollia perspicillata | reverse complement strand
CTCAAGAGGTCCCCTTGAGAATATCCAGAAAATCCAATAGAGAGAGCGAGTCTTTGATGAGTGGGCCAGATTCAGTCAGAAGTTATACAGCTGAGCCTTGAACAACATGGGTTTCAACTTTGTGGTCCACTTACATGTGGATTTTTTCCAATAAACATTGTTAATATCTCCTCTTCCTTACCATTTTCTTAACAACATTTTCTTTTCTTTGACTTATTTTATTGCATGAATACAGTGTCTAATACATTTGACATACAAAGTCCGTGTTAATCGACGGTTTATGTAGTTAAGTTTCGGGGGAGTCCAAAGTTACATGTGGATCACTGACAGCACAGGGGTTGGTGCCCCTAACTCTCCCCAATGTTCCCGGGTCAGCTGTATTTTGTTTGGACTGCATGGCCTTAAAAATAAAAACTTCTGAGTGCTTTTAGGGAGGAGATGACCTCCCCAGGGTAGCCCCAGCCCCCTCCAGTTCCTACTGTCACATCTGCATGGCTCGCTTACTTACGTTTCTGCCTGACCTCCAACTACATTGGAATTTGTGGTCCCTTTTAAAAGAACCCATTTATTAGGGTATGTTTGGTTGGCTTTTGATGTTGTCTTTCTTGAAGGCAGGGCAGTGCGGGGAGTGTGACAGTCTAATCTGGAAAGGTCTGTAGGATGTGAGAAAGGGTCCTTAATCATGATGTATAAATTAAGATGGTATTTACAATATGACAAGAAATAAAAGGGTTCTTAAGAGAAGGATGAGAAATGAAACCAACACAAGTATCTGAACCCAGCTCCCTTGGGCTCTGAAGCACAGAGACCCACATGCGACCAGAGTGTGACGGGCATTGCAGACCCTATCTGCGATCAGGGAGCAGGCTGCATGATCCTCACAGAAATCGAGATTGTTGAGGGAACTGTGTGTTTTGCACATTCACTGATGTGAATCTTGGTGCAGAGAGTGCAATCTATACCCACCAGGCCCAGTGCAATCTATACCCACCAGGCCCAGGGAGGTCCCTTTGTGCAGAGAAGGAGAAGAGAGGTGCATGTGACTCATACCCAGGAACATGGCTACAGAAATAATAACAGGAGGCAACGGTTTCTTTGATTTTTGCTTTCAGGTCTCTGCGTGCCAGAAAGGCCTCCAAAGGGTACCGCCTACAGCAATTACAACATCCCCTTGCAATGTTGCCTGAACAGAACGTTCATGCTGTATCAGAAACTGAGAGTAGTCTATTATCACAGTATGTTCCGAGACAATGGGGTTCAGCAGGGCAAAGAAAAGACTCGAAATAGGAGGCCAGTACATTCAAATTATTGCTCTGGCCATTCGTTCAATAAATACTGAGGTCTTACTCTGAACCAGAGCAGACTAGACCTGGGAGACACAGACAAGAATAATTTTCCATTTTAGCTGAGACAAATCATTCCTTCCATCTGTGACACAAAGGGTCTTGCTTTCACACTTAAAGGCCACACAGGGGGATGGGAAGCCAAAGCTAAAATGGGATTTTACGGCTTCAAAGGTCGTATGCACCACTTATATGTAGTACACTCTCTGTCATATTGGCAATAGTAAGAAAGGTAGTGATGGGGGACGAAAACTTTGACTCACTAAACAGAGCATTTTAATTTTCTCACATAAAAGGCACAATTCACCATCTGTTTCTGAGCTCTCTATTCTGTGGTGAAAGTGCATGTAACTTTTCAAGTCAGTGTTCAAGAGAAAAGCAGAGACTTGTGATCAACCTCAAATCAAAGACCTGGTGAATCACATAGATTTTGAAATGGAAGAAAAATTGTATCACCTTTGGATGAATGAGCATAAAAGAAATATTTCCCCATCCATTTGCCCGAGGACACACAAAGCTACTTGCAAAAAAATTAATTAAAACAGTTTTTAAAATAGACTCTTTGCATGCACATGTGCATGTATACACAGTGACTTTTTATGCACTAAGATGTTATCACAGACCCTACTTCAGAAGGGCCTGGGCTTGTTTTCCCTCCAAATGGTCATCTGCCCATGTTGCCACTTGGTACCCAGACATGCAAGGGCAAATGGGCTCATGTGGGGTCAGAGCTGCAGGACACTTCCTGTCTCACATGAGGACCAAACCCCTGGCCTTGGGGTCATAAGCACAGTGACACAGCCAACGGAACTCTACTTGACAAGGACATTTTAAAATCACAAGTCACCAGTCACTATCTGCTAACCAATTATTTTCAAGGTCAAGTTGATTGAACTAAAATTTCCCACATCACCACCCACACCCACACATACATAAATTGTGCTCGTACACCTATGGAGTTTATTTATTTATTTAGTTAGTTAGTTAGTTGGTTAGTTAGTTAGTTAGTTTTTATTGTTGTTCAAGTACAGTTGTCTCTATTTGCCTGCCACCATTTCCCCCCACCCCACCTCCCCTCACCTCCCACCCTCGATCCTACCCCCTTTGGCTTTGTCCATGATCCTTTATACATGTTCCTTGACGACCCTTCCCCTTCTGTCCCACCACCACCCCTCTGGCTACTGTCGGTTTGTTTTTTATTTCATTATCTCTGGTTCTATATTGCTTGCTTATTTATTTTGTTGCTTAGGTTCCACTTATAGGTGAGATCATATGGTATTTGTCTTTCACTGCCTGGTTTATTTCACTTAGCATAATGTTCTCCAGTTCTATCCATGTTGTTGTGAAGGGTAGGAGCTCCTTCTTTCTTTCAACTGTGTAGTATTCCATTGTGTAAATGTAGCACAATTTTTGATCCACTCATGTACTGATGGGCACTTAGGTTGCTTCCAGCACTTGGCAATTGTAAATTGTGCTGCTATGAACATTGGGGTGCATATGGTCTTTTGAATTGGTGTTTCAGGATCCTTAGGGTATAGTCCCAGCAGTGGAATTGCAGGGTCAAAAGGCAGTTCCATCTTTAGTTTTCTGAGGAAATCCCACACTATTTTCCACAGTGGCTGCACCAGTCCGCATTCTACCAACAGTGCACTAGGGTTCCCTTTTCTGCACATCCTCTAGAGCACCTGTTGTTTGTTGATTTATGATGGCCATTCTGATCAGTGTGAAGTGGTATCTCATTGTTCTTACAATAATGAAGAAAACTAACTTTAGGCTCTGACTTTAGGTTCTAAATGCTGTGGTAGTGTGCCCAAAATAATCATTAGAAACTCTGCCACATGCAAATGTTCTGACACTCTTTCCTTTGAGAGGTGCAGACTATGCCCCCATGAAGAAGTGGGATCTGTACCTTCACTCCTTGAATCTGGGCAGGTTCTGTGACTGCTTTGACCAACAGAATCTCACAAAAGTGATGTGGTGCCAGTTTGGAAACTCAGACCTTAAAAGAATGGCAGTCTCTATTTCCTGTTTCTTGAAATGCTTGCTCTCGAAGCCTTGGACAGCCACGTGAGTGTAACTACTCTACTGAAGAGACCACGTACAAAGGGAGAGAGGTCCATCTGACTTCCAGCCATTCCCACCAAGGCACCAGATATATGAATAAAGCAGTCCTGGACCCAGAAGACTGGCCAGTTACCAGCAGAATAGCACAGGTTGACCCCAGGTTATGTTATATAAAATAAAAGAATCACTCAACTGAACTCTGCCCATAGTCTTGACCCCCAAATAATAAAATGTCATCAAAAGTTTCTTGTTTTAACCCACAGTAGTTTGAGGTAGTTTGTCATGAAGCAGTAAGTGTATGAAACAAAAGCTTACAGAATCTTGGGGCCGGAGCTACTTGAGTGATGGGCACAGGCAGGAAGTGTCACGAGAAGGAATTAACTAGCAGACAGAGGGAAGTCTCTATCTCTTTCTTCCAGTTATTACCTAAGACTTGATGTAATGCTTGGTGATGAGGTTAGGAAACCAGAAGTACCAGGGTTGGACCAGGACTAAGCATTCTTCAGTTCTAGTCCCAGAGAAGCTGCTTTGGACATTATCATTGCCACATTCTACAGTAAATAGCCTCTGGCACAGTAAAAGTGGAAAAATAGCCAAAAATATTTTGGGGGGAGAAATGGGGACTCACCCTACTAGCTTTAAAAAAAACAGTGTAGTACTTTTAAATTTATAGAATAGAGCAGAAAATGCAGAAAGAGACCACGTATATGTGATATTTTAGTGTAGAATAAATAGACAGTTCAATCACTGTGAAAGATTGAGCTATCCTGAGTTGTGGTAGAGAATGAATGGTGTGTCCTGTGGTATTGGAACAATACTTTATTCATGTTTTAAAAAATCTAATTACATTCTCACTTAATCATAAAATAAGTTCCTGGTGGACTAAAAATCTAAATACTGATATCTAAATACAAAACCTCAAATGACAAAATAAAGAACACAAAATCTTGAGATAGGGCAGAGCTTTGTGAGCCAAATATAAAATCCAAAAGCTATAAGTGAAAAAATAGACAGATTTAACTTCATTAAAAATTCAGATTCTGAACAGAAAACAATACTTTAAGCAAAATTAAAAGGTCAAAAGAAAACTAGGGAAAAATACCTGCAATATAGAACAGTCAGTGGGCTCAGAGCCAGAACGCATTATAAGTTTCTACAAATTCCTAAGAATATGTAAAAACCCCAATAGGAAAGTGGATGAAAAACATGAATAAGCGATTTACTTAGATGGAGTACAAATGGCTGGAAACACATCTAAATGCGTTCAACTCTACCAATAATCAAGGTAATGAAAGTAAGATACAATTTTTACCCACTATAAGGGAAAAACTTTGAAGATTTATAATATCTAGTATGGATACAAATGTAAAGAAACGGATCAGTAGCTGCATCTAGTAGAGAGAGTTACAGTATTTTGTATTGGGTGATCATTTTATAACAAGGACCTATCACAATACTTTTATCATAGGAAAACCAATCAAAGTATAAAGTGGTGAAAAGGGACAGTAATGGGTTGAACCACTGCCTCTTTGTTGGCGTATCACGACGCCAAAACTCTCTTTACTCTTACCTCATAGTCAATGCCTCCCTATTTTAGCTTCCTCCCATAATATGTTCAACATCAGAGATTAGCTAGCACATAAAGAATCGTTTTTGCAGGACCCATTCTCTAAAGCAGTGACCTCAATGAGGGAGGGTGAAATTTTAAAACCACACGTGCCTCATGACCTCTAGCAAATACCGTTTCCTCTACCCTGCCATGGCATATTGGAGCTTTTGCTAGAATGGGCTTCAGAAATACAGAAAGTTCCCCCTTCTAATTGGTGTTTGTTACACCCCTTAGGAGTCTGGAAGCTGGAAGAAGGTTGGGAAGCATTGCTCTAAGGGCCAGTTAGTTAGTTCCTTTGAAATCCACAGCTGAAGTTGGAGCTATCGCCAAGGCATGGGCAGTAATCCTTATTTAGATTGTACAGTCCCAAACGCAGCTGAAGCCATTTCAAATGTAGAGAACAGGGAACTAACTCATTTAAGGTAAGTACTTTCATTCCACTTAATGTCTTTTCCACTTAAAACTCTTTATAATTATATTAACTAGATACTAATTGTGTCCACCTATGTATTAACTCTAAGAGAAAATACCATGTGGAGTTAAGAGCACACACAAAATAAGAATCTTATTCATAAACTTTCAGTTTCAATTGTTATTATTCATTGTACTTATTCCTTTCTTAAAATCCAGAGTCGCTGGGACCTCATTCTCCATGGCAGTGTTGTGGGTTTGGGGACTTGAGAGCTGCTGGGGGGTTACACACCCAGCTTGGCAGGAAGACGTGCTCTCCACAAGTCTGCTCCCACACTTCAGTCTTGCTTCAGGGCTTCCAAGAAGTCTCCGAAGCTCACAAACACCTATCCGTTTTGAATTTTCCAGTAAGGCTTTAATTTGCCTCCTGCTGCTGGCTCTAATTATCTAGCCAGTGCCTGAGAGGGAAAATCCAGCCTCCTGCTTCCACTCTGCCTACGTGGCAGTCTTTGTTGCTTGTTTCCTGTAGGCTTTCTCATCTTGCACAGACCCTGACTCACAAAAAGGCCATGAAATACAGGGCCAGTGTGTCCCCACAGTCACCTTCTGCTTGACTGTGCACCACACAGTAAGGAAGTAGTTACTCATGATAGCTATCACGTGTTATTGCAAGTAGACTCTGAAGATTAGTCATAACCACCCCAGCAACTACCAGTTGTTGTTTTGTTTTAATGGAAGCTGAGATTCTGGTTAAGGGCATTCTCCTTACAGGATTTTCCCTCTTTCTGCTTCCAACCATTTGAAATGTAAATTGGACTTTAGCAGAAGAGTTTGAATGCAGAGAACATTCTCAGAGAAGGTTACTTTCTTAGTAACATTATACCTTAGTATGATGGCATTTTGTGCCCAGAAGTATATAAAATTAGGTTAATCTAGAAGCATTATTAATTCAGTTTGAGGGACTATGAATATCTCAAATTTCAGGTAAATCATCTGACATATAAAGTCACCTAAAATATCAACATCCCCAAGTTCAACATATGAAAATATATGGCTGAGACTCAGTTATTTAAGTCTAGGAGAGCTTTAATAGTAAACTAGAATGTCTTTTCCTAGGAGTACAGTCACCCAAATAAAACCTGGTTGAGCAGTTGGTGCCGATAATTAAGGGTCCAGTGGTCTTTACAGTTCATCTGAGGGATCGATCACTCACTGACGAGTAGGTTGCTTTAACATTCAGGGAAATTACCCTCACTGCCATCCAGTTGATTCCGGCTCCCCTTTCTGTCTTCCCTAGGCTGGGACGACTTCTCGACAGGCAGCCTGCACAGAAGCAGCCTGTAAAAGTCTAACGTGCCCTCATGCTGGCACCCACCATGGTCTGTCAACTAACTTAAGAAACCTCTCTTCATAATTCAGCACCTCCTCTCCAGATTTACTTTGAATCACCAAGAGATCGGGTGTGTGGGAATCTGTTTCACCATCACTTTTAGCTAATTTTGAGATGAGGAATATAAAAACAAAAGCCAAAACAAACCCTAATTCTCAAGTCTTACCAAATATGGTAAATCATTTAAGATGTAATGTGGTGAATTTCAAAAAGTAGAAAAACACCCAAATGTCTATCTTATATTTGTTTCATGTGTGCCCATTGATGCCGGTTGCAGACTAGATGTGCCAACCATCAGGAATTGGTTTCAATCTTGTCATTGTTATTGTCCCCTATAATGTTTAATCCCCTACTTTTTAGGCCCCAAAGGTGAAAAGAAAAGGAGAAAGCGGTTCTTTTGCATTTGTAGCACTAAATCCCTTACTATGCCACTTTGTTCCAGCCATCGAGAGCCATTATGCCTGATGACCAACCTCTCAGGGAGACCAGTGCTTCCCACAGTATTATTTCCCAGGCAGACCTGTTTGGGGGCAAAGCTTGGGATATGCAATGTGATAAGGATTTAGAAAATGACATATCTCTAGACTGAGGCTTGCAAATAGAGTCTTCTCTTGAGGCCTTAAGCCATCCGTTATGGTGGGAAATATGGGAGGTGTTGCTATGCAGATTATGACTCCACTCTTTTACTATGGGCCCCCCCCATACCAGTCCTCTAACATATGGGCTGGCAAAGCCTACACTATCAGGTATACTGTCCATCAGAGTGGCAGGGGAAGAGAACATTTGTATCGCTTTTCCAAGGCTTCCACTCAGAAATGTCACGTGTTACCTCTACTCACATTTTCTTGGCCAAAGCAACTCACATGGTCAGATCCAATTTCAAAGGGGCAGGTGAAAGCAACTGGGCCGCGTGCAGAGGAAGGGAACTGGAATACTGACCAGCTCTAACCACTGCACACCTAATGCACTGCATACCTCAGAGGGGTTGTGAGGATCGAATGAACCGAGATGTGAGAGTGTTTTTAAAAACTTCAGGCCCTATACAACAGTGAGTTATTTTATTAGTAAGTGTCACACCACCAAGAATATATAAAACCTTTGCCACACCTAGACTGAATAATCTCACCCCAACAATGGAAGCAAATTTTTTATATTCAGAAGATGCTTCCTAGGTCTTTAGATCTTATCGAAGACTACATAATTCTTCTTCTGATCTTGAAATATTTGTTTTTCCTTATTGCCCTCACTCCATATTTAAAAGCTTTTTACCTTTATTTCTAGAGTTCCAGAATTAGATTCATTTCCATTTTTACTCAATGTTCTGGGAACAAATAGGAAAAATTAGAAGCTAAACTGCTTGGTTGCTAATTCTGGCTCTAACATTTCATAACTATGAAATCTTTCTGAGCCTCAGTTTCCTTCTCTGAAAACTGGGGATATTAACAGTACAATACCTACCCTCTCGGGATTTGAAAGAATTAAATGTACATAATAATATATAAAGTGCTCATTCAGCCAGGTGCTTGGCTCATAATAAGCATTGGGTTAATATTGTCTTTTTCTTTCTTTTTTTTTAATCAAATGTTTTTATTTTTAAGATATTTTATTGATTATGCTATTACAATCATCTCAACTTTTCCCCTTTGTCCCCCTCCACCTGGTAATCCCCATCCCCTCTGGTAATCTCCTCCTTTAGTTCATGTTCATGGCTCATGCATATAAGTTCTTTGGCTACTCCATTTCCTACTGTTCTTAACATCCCCCCATCTATTCTGTACCTACCAATTTGTACTTCTTAATCCATGTACTTTTCCCACCATCTTTCCCTTCTCCCTCCCAACTGATAGACCTCCAAATGATCTCCATGCCTATGATTCTGTTTCTGTTCCAGTTGTTTGCTCAGCTTGTGTTTTAAATTCAATTGTTGATAGTTGTAAATTTATTGCCATTTTAATATTCATAATTTTTATCTTCTTTTTTTCTTAAATAAGTCCCTGTAACATTGCACATAGTGATGGCTTGGTGATGATGAACTCCTTTAGCTTTACCTTGTCTGGGAAGCACTTTATCTGCCTTTCCATTCTAAATGATAGCTTTGCTGGATAGAGTAATCTAGGTTGTGGGTCCTTGCTTTTCATCACTTTGAATACTTCTTGCCAGTCCATTCTAGCCTGCAAAGTTTCTTTTGAGAAATCAGCTGACGGTCTTATGGGAACTCCTTTGTAGGTAACTCTCTACCTTTCTCTTGTTGCTTTTATGACTCTCTCTTTACCTTTCAGCATTTTAATTATGATGTCTCTTTATGTGGTCCTCTTTGGGTCCAACTTGTTTGGGACTCTGTGCTCCCTAGACTTGCATGTCTATTTCCTTCACCAAATTAGGGAAGTTTTTTTTCATTAATTTTTCAAATAAGTTTTTAATTTCTTGCTCTATGTCTTCTTCTCCCAGCACTCCTGTGAAAATGTAAGTGGAGGTAACACATGACATTTCTGAGTGGAAGCCCTGGAAAAATGATTCACATGTTCTCTTTCCCTGACACTCTGATGGACAGTGTTCTTGATAGTGTAGGCTTTGTCAGAGGACTGATGTTGGCAATGATGGTAAGTTTGAAGTTGTCCCAGAGGTTCCTTAGCCTATCCTTGTTTCTTTTGGATTGTTTTTTCTTCTGTTTTGATTGAATGTTTTTTCCTCCCTGTTGTTCCAAATCATTGATTTGATTTTCAGCTTCATCCTCTCCACTGTTGGTTTCCTGTAAATTTTGCTTGACTTCACTTAGTGCAACTGTCATCTTCACCTGGGTGTTTTTTATGTTGTTGAAGTACCCATGAGTTCCTTGAGCATCCTAATAACCAGTGTTTTGAACTCTGCATCTGATAGTTTGCTTATATTCATTTTGTCTAGTTCTTTTTCTGGAGTTTTATTGTGTTCATTAATTCAGGCCATATTCCTTTGTCTTTTCATTTTGGCGGCCTCCTGTGTTTGTTTCTATGTATTAGGTAGAGCTGCTTTGATTCCTTGTCTTAGTAGCATGGCTTATTGTAGAAATGTACACCAGTAATTTGGATGGAGCACAGCCTTGGGTAATCACCATAGCAGGGCAACCTGTGCGAACCAGATTGATGGAGTCTCTGATATGGTGTCATCACTCTGTGGCTCTGTGTGGGGGAGGTCTCTGAATGAGGGCAATGGCCACTGCCTGGCCTCTGGAGTTTTGACTGGGAGGAAGCTGTCCCCCAGCACTTGCTCTGATGCTAGACACTTCAATTTCACCCCATATGCCACTGATGCCCTCCTAGCTGATGCCCCGGTGCTGAAGCCAGAGGGAGTGAGTCTGCATAAATCCTAAATCTGTTGCGGACCCTTTAAGAGGAGATGCCTGAGAAACCCTCAGTTTCTTGCACTGCTCCAAACCCCACTGGTTTTTACAACCAGAAGTTATGGGGCCTTATCTTCCTGGCATTGAAACCTTGGGTTGGGTGGTCTGGTGTGGGGCTGGGATCCTTCACTTCCAAGGTATCCCTCCCAATTTGTATCTACCACACATGGTTGTGTGACCGCCTGTCTGCATCTCTGTGCCACCACACCTCTCTGCGCGTCTCCTCATGTCCTCCTCTGCTACTCATCTGGGTGAATGTCATGTCTTTAATTCCTTGGTTATCAGACTACCATAAATCTCAATTTTCTGATGGTTCTGGGTGTTATTTGTTTTGTCTTCCAGTTGTAATTTTTGCTGTGGCTGTGCAAGGAGGCAGGCCATGTTTACCTATGCCTCCATCTGGACCAGAAGTAATGCTGTCTTTTTCCTTTTAAAAAAATATATAAACCTACTGAAAAATTATTTTAAGGGTCATGGTAGCAGTAAAGGTAACTGTTAGGTCAGCTGAGCCAATGGCAATGTCTAGGAACACTGGTCCTAGACAATGGGACACGAGCCTGCCTTTGTGGATTCATTCATTTAATCAATCAATCATTTAGGCATTTATCTACTGTTGTCTCTATTGCTGGTGCTGTTCTAAACTGATGACCCCAGAGATAATTAAGAGCTCATCATCTAGTGGGGGAAGCAGATTCATGAATGTACTATTGTTTCTGAGCATAAGAAACATCATAAGTGAGATATATCCTAAGCAGAGAGCAAGGCAGCCCCCAGTCACTAACCATCCAGAACTCCTATGCTAGGTTATCTTGCTCAAGATTCTTTTTCCAAGAGTTCTAGTCCTGCAGAGTAAGGACTTATCTTTCTTGTTAAAATAAAAATAGTCCTGAAAGAAGAACCACATTCTCACTTCTGCCGGCTAGGACCAGCCTTACCAAGGGTGTGATCTTTCTGGTCTCTGGGGAGGGCTGCGTCCTCAAACTCTCCTCCCCAATCCTGCCATGAGGTCTAATATTTCTAATATATCTGAGGTTCATTCATTTGGATCATTCTTTAAATACCTGAGACCTAATTGGAAATAAAACACTTTTAGAATGATTTTAATTCCCTAGAAGAAAATTCCCAGAGAACAAGCCCTGAAATATATATGGTGTATATTTATATAATACACATATATAAATACACGCAGTTATAAGCCCTCATGAAAATTCTAGCACATCAAATCTCCAAATAGTATTTCTAGAACAGGACTATCATCATTTCCTCGTCTAATCATTTTTCCTTCACATTGGTCTCCTGATGGCACTTGTGATAGGCTAGTTCCCTAACTGTTAAAAGTAGGCTCACAAGCTATTTCTATAGTATTGCTGCTGCACTAATCATGAACAGCAATTAAATATCTTGCAAACAATTTTAACATTCATCAAACTGATAATGGCACGAAATAAATTGGTGCCTTTCAGTGTTTTACTAAATGTGCTCTCTAATTTCTTATTACTCTATATATTTCTGGAAACTATTTCTATACATAAACCAAGCTGAAAAGAAAAGTGCTCTTTGCTGCAAAAATAAAAGAACAAGTTTAAGCTGCTTGCCACCCTGGGGATAATCACAATCACATTAAAATGCAGCTTGATGGCTCGTCCTTCATCTTTCTCCTCGATCAGTCAGTAAATTAATTCCTTTAGAGATATGAACATCAGTATTCTATTTTTGTAAAAAGTGTCCTTTTTCAATTACTTGCTGGGGAAAGCAGAGTTACTATGGCAATCTCTGAATTTTGCAGTCTTCAGCTTTAGACTACCACTGTTTTATAAGTGGAAGCTATAATTTAGCTCAATTCATTTTACAAGGTGTAAGGAGAACACCCACATGTTCTAAACGTCTGTGGCAACAATGCGTATGCTGGGGGTGGGTAATGAGGAGGGTGTTGCTCGGGGCCATAAAGTACGGGTGGGGGAAGGAGGAATGAATATTTTTCTAAGGTGAATTTTTATATTCCAGCACCCAGTAAGCACCTCAGTCATGATGGATGCCAGGCAAGTTTGTTGAAGATGAAGAAGAAATTGTATATTTTCTCATCAATTTTCCCCATGGCTTACTACTATTAATAATCCTACCCAATGTGTGAAGGAGATCAATCGTTGAAAAGGTTTTTACATTGGTTGGAGCTATGAAGAGTGGTCTCATGGCCATGAAGACTGTGATACCTCCCCATTATCGGGCTCTGCTAAGTTCTGTAGCCTCCTTTATATCCCACAGTGCCATTTTGCAGTTTCCCAGTACCTGGAAAGCAAGCATCTTCTATAACAGGTCTGTGTTGTTGTGTATATTGGCGGCGTGGGGGGACCAGGAGGGGTGGAGAAGGGTCGAACTTAGTCTTCAACTAAAGATTAGAGAGGAAAATAGCAAGGTAAGTCCTAAGAAGATAGTATGAAGGGAATTTTACTTTTAAGCACAGATATTAATGAAATAGAAAACAAATAGCAGAATTGAACTAACAAAACCTGTTTCCTTAAAAAGATGAATACATTCTAGTTGTAGGTAAAATGGAGTGAACACACCCGGCCTTATCTCTCACCTTGAATGCTTCTACAAAATTTGAACAGAATGCATGCAGCAGTT
This sequence comes from Carollia perspicillata, assembly GCA_004027735.1. Lineage (NCBI taxonomy): Eukaryota > Metazoa > Chordata > Mammalia > Chiroptera > Phyllostomidae > Carollia > Carollia perspicillata. Next base: position 4,614 of record PVKM010030130.1, on the reverse strand, counting down.
ATTAGAGGACTCTGAAAGGTAAATAGGAACAGATGGATTGGGAAAAAAGGTCAGAATTCTAAGTAGCATTCAACAGGTGGTAAATTTACCATTTTTCCCCTCCATATCTCCCAGCCTGGTCCAAAGGCAGTCTAAAACCCAGAAGTGGGTATTGGCATGGACAGACAAAAGTCTATTTCAGTCTTAAAAGGCAAAAAGGGGTCTCTTGGTAACAACTGGCACCTAAAACTCTAAAGGTACTCTGGTCCCAAAAAGGTGGAGTAAACCCATGTTGCTCTTTTTCCCTCTCTATCATCCAGCCACTCGGCCCCAGACAAAAGTGAGGTCATAGAAAGTGTGTAGCAGAGCAAGGTAAATAAACATCTAAATTTCTGGCTGGAAAATTGAAAAGGAGAACTCCAGGAAACCAGGCAGTCCTGCAGAGATCACAGAGAGGGAAGAGCTCCAGAAAGCAACCACATAAAGTTGTTTGAGAATTTCTGGACAAACTCCCAAATTTTGCATCTGTAGATCTGATCCTAAATAGCATATGAAAAACTTTGAGAATTAAACTAAGAGGTAAACCACCATCCAGATCCCAGATGGGCCACTGGATGGTACACATGCAGGCCAGATCCAGATAGTGCTGTAAAGACTATGAAACTGATATTAAAATCGTAACTCACAGAAGGCTGGGTGGGACCTTTGGCCTAAACTCAACCAGGTCAACTGCCTACTAAACGAAATACTGACATTCTCCATAGGATTTAAAAAAGCCTCTAAATCTTATAACATCATATTCAAAATGTCAAGCATACAATCCAATTACTCAGCATGAGTAAGATTTTCCTAATCTTGATTCCCATGGTAAAAGAATGAACAGGCATCAACGCTAAGATGACACAGGCGTTGGAATTATCTGACAAAGACGTTAAAGGAGCTATTATTAAAATACTCTAACGAGTAAGGGCAAACACTCTGGAAATGAATGGAAAGAGTAAATAACTTTCAGCAATGAAATAGAAGAATATATGGACATATATGAATACATAAAAAATTTAGAGCTGAAAAATACAATAATCAAAATTTAAAACTCCCAAGAAGGGCTAAATACAGAATGTAGATGACAGAGGAAAGAGTCAGTGAACTTAAAGATAAATCAATAGCTCTGGCTGGCGTAGCTCAGTGGATTGAGCGCAGGCTGCGAACCAAAAGGTCGCAGTTTTGATTCCCAGTCAGGGCACATGCCTGGGTTGCAGGCCAGGTCCCAAGTGGGGGTCACTCGAGAGGCAACCATACATTGATGTTACTCTCTCTCTCTCTTTCTCCCTCCCTTCCCTTCTCTAAAAATAAATAAAATCTAAAATAATAAAAAAGATAAATCAATAGAAATTATCCAATCTGAAGGATAAAGAGAAAAGAGATTGAAACCTTATTTTCATAAATAAATTACTAATAATAATTACTAAGGTAATTTATTATTATTAACAAATTAAAGGAGAGAAATATACAACCATCTCAAATGTTTAAAAAGCATGTGAGAAAATTTAATTATTCATGATTTTTAAAGAAGCAAAACTCTTAGCAAAGTAAAATAATATTTATAATCTGAGAGAGTATTATCACTGAAAAATATGTATAAAACAGTAGAAACATCCTCTTCACATGGGAAGCAAGACAGATAAACTCAAAAACATGTTTACCAACACAAAAGCAAGCTGCAAATGAATATGTACTATATGAGACAGTTTACATAACATTTAAAAGAATCAAACAATGCTCTGTATTATAAACACATGCACGTGCAATAAAAGTTTCCAAAAATGTGTAGGAAAGATATACACTAATTCAATGTGCTGGTCGTGTCTAGGAAAGAAGGGAAGAATAAAATGGGCAGAGGTACTTCACCTACCCATTTCACTCATTAAGAAAAAGGAATTTAAGCAATGTGTGAAGTTCACAGATACATTATTTCCTAAGCTTTTTTGTATGTTTTAATATTTAACACAAAAATTAAATAAAATTGAAAAACCTAGGCTACTCTCTTCAGGAAATTAATTATTTTATCATAAGTATCAAGGCTTCCTTTCTCTCTCTGTCTTATTGTCTTCATCATTCACCAAAATTCTGTGCAAGCCTCAACTCCTCTGAAAAAATTCCCCGACCCCCTTACTCTGTTTGCCGCTTCCCCCCTTCCCTGTACCCGCACTGGACTAACATTCTTCTCTGTTATCATGGCTGCCATGTGATGTATACTGAGCTGAACCACAAGAGCCTGTTGCTGTTTTAGGTCAAAATATTTGACTACTGGAAATGTTATATGGTTCGACGATACTTACATTTACACATCTGCCTTTCCCACCAGCTTCAGGGCCCCTTGAGTGCCCGTGCTAGACGCACTGCCTTGTGCAGGGGTGGCACATACAGGGGGTCAATGGTCACTTGAATGGAAGCGATTCCATAAGAAGAGACATCTCCTCTATGCTTCTCCCTCGGTCCTTTTCAGAAGATTTTAAAGAATAGATGAATGGTACAAACATTTTTCCACCTATTTCAGCAAGAAGCTGTGGAGTAATTGTTATGGTCTTTGCTTCTGGAGTGCCACTATGACAGGGACTAGAGGTAGAATACATGAGCAAAAAATTCACAAGAGCTGCTGAGTTGCCTGGCAAAGGGATTCTTGGGAAATGGAGGAGCCAGTGTACTGCTGCAATAATGCATGAAGATGCACATTTAAATGGGCAAAAGTCTTGAACAGACGCTTCTCCAAGGACATACAAAGGGCCCAGAGACATATAAAAAGTTGCTCAGCATCACTAGCCATCAGAGAGATGCAAATTAAAAACACAATGAGATATCACTTCACACCAATCAGAATGGCCATCATAACCAAATCAACAAACAAGTGTTAGAGAGGATGTGGAGAAAAGGGGACCCTACTGCCCTGTTGGTGGGAGTGCAGACTGGTGCAGCCACTATGGAAAACAGTATGGAATTTCCTCAGAAAACTAAAAATGGAATGCCTTTTGACCCAACAATTCCACTGCTGGGATTATACCCTAAGAACCCTGAAACAGCAATTCAAAAGACCCTATGCACCCCAATGTTCACAGCAGCACAATTTACAATAGCCAAGTGCTGGAAGCAACCCAAGTGCCTATCAGTAAATGAGTGGATCAAAAAACTATGGTACATTTATATAATGGAATTCTATGTAGCAGAGAGAAAGAAGGAGCTCCTACCCTTTGCAACAGCATGGATGAACTGGAAAGCATTATGCTAAGTGAAATAAGCCAGGGACAAATATGATATAGGACAAATACGATATGATCTCACCTTTAACTGGAACATAATCAACAAAAGAAAAAAGCAAACAAAATATAACCAGAGACATTGAAATTAAGAACAATCTAACAATAGCCAGAGGGGAGGGGGAGGGGGGAGGTGACAGTGGGGGAGGGTTTTCAGGAACTACTATAAAGGACACATGGACAAAACCAAGGGCTGTGGGGAAGCAAGGTAGGGAGGTGGGTTTGGAGGTGGAAGGGGGGAGGGGGGAGGAGAAAATGCAGACAACTGTAACTGAATAACAATAAAGTAATTTTAAAAGATGCATATTTATACATCTTTCATTCATTCACTCACTTACTCATTTATTCAGAATTATACGCAACTTAACGAAATGTATCAGGACTTACTCAAGCATTCAAATATGAGTTGCCACTTAAACTACCACTTTCAACTACCGGCACCATTGCCCGCCTCTAGCCTTCTGACATCTGCACAGAGAACTGACCATAACCTTTCAACCCAGGCAATTCTGATTGTTGTTAGTGACAACTGGTTTCAGGAATAAGCCAGTTTGTGCCTGTTTTACAAAGGACCAAATGCTGGTCTGCTTGTCTCCTTTCTTTTGTTTCTGAGAAAGGATCTGTACCATACTGCTGTTTTGATTAAGAGAAAAATATTCTAATGAGGAAGAACAACACAAAATTTAAATGCTACAATAAATTATTTTTAGTATATAGGATATCTGGAATCTTATTTAATAGTTTCAAAAGCTTGCAGCTGTGGCCAAAAATAGATGTGTACTATTCAAATTCTAAAGGGCTGTTTTATAATGAAAGTGGATTGAATTGTAGAAGGGATTCTAAGTACAATCCTTCCCTATGTCCTTGCTGTATTTAGACTACAACATTCTTAAAATTTCAAGCAGGGAAACCTGCTCTGGTTACCTTGGTGATAAACGGGGGATAAAAATTACACATAATTGCTGCTGATGTCACTGCTGCCATATTGTTTCCAAGGCTACAGATTGCCTCCAAATAATTGTAATGCTTTATGCATTGGAAGCCCACTCTGTAGGAAAGAGCTTAGTACTGCAGTTATTCTTTCTAAATCTATCTAATAAACGAGCCATAGCCTCTCAGGGACTTTGGATAATTGTGGAGATAAATAGGTATTGAAAATGCCCCTATTTTAGCCTATTCCAGGCACACAAACATAATTTGAAAAATCTAATACATAGAAAAGTTTGTTTCCATGATACATAAGAAAATTCCCTTCTAAAATACATTTCTTCTAAATGCTGGCAGAAAAAGCAAATTGCAGAAATATGTGTGTGTAGTGCACGAA
>PVKM010030129.1:0-17452 GCA_004027735.1 Carollia perspicillata | reverse complement strand
TTATTTCCCTGCATTGGAACCCTGGGTTTCATGGTCTGTCTCGCTTCCCAGTTGCTCCTTCCGGTTTATTTGCACACAAATGTGGAAACACCAGCTGCCACCTCCTCCATCCAGTCTTCTAGCTGCTGCTTGCCATGAGTCCTCTCTGCCCCAGCTGCCCATCTCTGCCCCTCCTACTAGTCTGAATGAATGTTTCTTCTTAACTCCTTCATTGTCGGACTTCCATACTGTTTGATTTTCTGGCAGTTCTGGCAGTTCTGACACATCTGTCAGTGCAGAGAAGGAGGCACCTGCCAAGGTGCATCACACCCCCGAGGGGGCAGGGCCGAGCCTGGGTGCACAGCTGACCTTGCCCAGCAGGGGCTGGCTGGCTGGGCTGCTCACGGTTTTCCTAATTTCATAAACCAACAATGTAAACTTACGGTATCAATAAACGTATTTACTGTGAATGTATTTTCTATTTCTAATGATTTTTAACAACCTTTTCTCTAGCTTTATTGTAAGAATACAGTATATAATACAGATAACAAAGAAAATATATTAATCATAAGGCTTTTATGTTATTGTAAGGCTTCTGGTGAGCAGTAGTTTATTAGTAGTTATGTTTTTGGAGAATCAAACTTAAAATCTGCGTGTAAGTTTGACTGGCTCCCCACTGCCATGTTAAGATTCAGCTGTAATTAAACTTGGAAAGAGAATTTTCAAGTTTTCAGTATTGTTTGCATTTTCAACAAGGAAACTGTTTCTGCATGTGATTTTTACTTATGTGCGACTTAGACACGGACCAGTTTCAGTAGCTGGAGCCCTGCAGACGGGTCGTCCAGGCAGAGCAGGAAGAACTATCTGCCAGGGCCCCAGGTGCTGAAAGGAAGGTCTGCTGGTGTGCGTTTTCACACAGCGATGACGGGAGAGGTGTTGTGCTGCGGCTCGTGTCTTCCCACACAGTTGGGGGCCGTCCATTAAAGTAGTGGCAGTTTTCAGTAGGTTTTTAAGTGACACAGGCAGATCTGTCCATGAAGCCAAATTGTTGGATGGAAACCTCAGCTGCCAACCTAATTCCACAGGACACTCAGAGCCTGCAAAGCCAGGTGCTGCGGTGTGCTCATTCTTAAGAGCTTTCCCCCTTGTGATTCGATCAGGATTGTGAGGCAGAGGAGACCGGGGGCCGGTCTGTCTTTTAAAATGAGGAAAAGGCACACAAAGCTTAAGGTTTGCGACCTTTGCCAAAGGTCACATCATATATCCTGATAAAATTGATATTGTCTATATAAACCAGAATGAACCTTGCCTGCCTGCATTGGGTGCTGTTCTGGGCGGCCTAGATGCTGAGGCAGACTGAGTGGTTCAATTCCGTGAGAAGTGGGTGTGCCTGTCATGTGCCATGCTCGTTGTGGCTCCTGGTCTTGTGTTCTAGAGTGGCCTATTGAGTAGCACCGTTCTGGAAAGCAGGCTGCAGGAAGGGTCCTGTGAGTGGGAGCATGCTCTTTGTAAGGGTAAGCAGCATTCTCTTAAACTGGAGCTCTAAAACTGAGTTCTCAGAAACAGTGCATGGGTAAAACAAGTACTGAGATTAAGGAAGAGACGATAACTTGCAAATGCTTTTGAAGCTGAGTTCCCTGTACACAGGTTTATAGAATTTATCTGTTGTGCCTAGTGTCAGGGCTCATTTTGGTTTCCATTTTGGGGCTGCTTAGTTGATCTTTGGTGAATGAGTACAACCCTTTATTTTCCACTGATTCAACTTTATTTTGGGGAGGTGGCAACAAAGACAGGCTTCCTGTGAATGCTGTGGCATGGTGTACTGTAAAAATTTCTCGGTTGTTTGAAGAAACATGCATCGAAATTAAGGAATGCTTTTAGTAGTTGGCTTTAAAAGGTAATAAGTTACAGTAATGGTTCTGTTGCTTAAAATAACCAGACCATTTTTCTTCAGAGCAAAGCAGACAGAAGACACTCTGGCACTTTAATTTGCGTTGTTTCGAGTGTTCCTGAAGGAGCACAGTTTTGTGTCACTGCCTCGGCTTTCCTCTCATGTGAATGTGTGTTCGGAGGGGCTGCGGGAGCAGAGGGGCAGAGTGACAGAGAAGGGTAGGGGAACACGGGTGAAGGGACAGCTGTTTCCCTCAGAGACAGCTGCCTTGTGCATTTCCTGTTCCTTTACTCCTGCTAATTAACTAACAGCCCAGTAGCTGGAGAAACACTTGTAACAGGCATGTTGCTCTCTGGCAAAGTGAAATGAGCTTGGCAGGATTCATTTCAGATGATTGTGGTTTTCAGGGATCTTTAAAGTAAATGTAAGAAACTACAGAGATCCAGACTTTAGCATTTTGATCAAAGTGTGGCATGAAACAATATAAATGTGCCCAGTGTGTAGACTTCTAAATGTTTCCAGAATGTGCTTTTCTTGAAAAAATTGAACATTTTGGGTGTTATGAATAAGTGCATAATTAGTGATTTGTGGTCTCAAACACTGTTTCCCCGACCAAGAATCCACTTAAGAATCAATTCTGAGAAGTGAGTAGCACTTTATAAATGCCACAGATGGAGACCCACAAAACTAGCTAATGGCTATGGCTCACTTACGTTGCATTCTTGATACGTACTGGACACTGACTAGCTGTTATGTTATCTTCTTTAATTTTACAACAATCCTATTAAATGGTATAATTATTGTCTCATTTTTTTCTGGGAAGGAAACTGAAGCTGAGAAATGTTAACTCCTAGTAAGTAGTGAGGCCAGGCTTCTTTGTTAGGGGATCTGTTTATGGATTCCAAGCTCTTAACTGCCATGCTGTACTGACCCTCAAGGAATGAATGAGCAGCACTGGCCTGAAATTGGCTCAGGGGTGAGCTGGACTGGCTCTTCTGGACTCCTGAGACCCAATTGCTAGAATTTAGACACTCTGAAAATAGCAGTCATTGGCGTATTTATACACAGAAATGGGCAAATGCCACAAATCAAAGCACTTGTTTTTAGAGAATTGGTTGACTATCACAGAATTTAGTCATAAATAAGATAAACACACCCGTAGCAGTTTTTTCCCAGTAGCATTTGTCTTGTTCTGAGAAATTGTAATTGATATAGTTAGAACTGAGAAAATTAACTTCAAAGGAATTGATTCCTAAATTTCATAGTGGAAGAGAGTCTCTTTCCTGCCTCCCAGTCGTTTATCTGAGGGCTTTGGAAAGAAAGCCCTTGTCTGTCCAGCTGACTGGCCTGACTACAGAATGTAAATGCAGCAAGTGTGCCGGATTTGTAGGGTTCCTTTGATTGCTGGCTGAGACCATCCGGGGAAAGAGAGAGAGGTCAGAGAGGGAGCACAGAGGCCATGCTAGGGGGACAGAGGCGTCCAGAGAAGGAAGCTGGTTTAAACAAACAACACACAACCAAACAAAACAAAACAGAAAAAAGCATGCTCTCCAGGAGGGTGTGTGGGGGATGAGGAAGCTTAGTGGCCTGCATATAAGCTGCTTTCATCCGTAATTTTTATTTTAATATTGGAACCCTGGTACTTAATCTTTCCTTAAAACTATAAAGGATCATTCTCTGCTGATAAGAATCATTAACTGATGGTGGTGGTTCGATTGAATCCGTACATAAACCTTATACATTGTCATTTTGATGCATTGCATCAGGTTCTCAAATTTATCCTCCTAATGCTCTTTTTATGAAGGCACACTACTGCTCAAATTTTGCGTTTAGCATATTAATAATGTCTCTTACTATGAAAATCCTCCTTTGAGCATTTTCCCCACCCAGCTGGCTGCTCACCAGACCCTGCTTATCCAGAGCCAAAGCAGATGCAAATGCTAATGCATTTGATCCCCGTGGACAGGTTCTCTCTAACTTGCCAATTAATTCTCATCTGTTCTTCACTCCTTGGTACTTACCTCTTGGGATTTTCAGCTTTTGTGGGGTTATTGATCGGAGTGGAACTTTAAGGGACAGAAAGGGGGTGGTAAGGGAAGAAGAATGAAGGGGAAAATAAAGCAACATACACGCACACACAGAAGTCAAATGGCCACATGCCAAGTGAGAGGCCACATGTATCTCACTTGAGTGAAACAAAGTAATTGCTATCATTGTGCATAGGAAAAGCCAGTGTAAATGAGCATTTCCTATCAATTCAATTTTATATTTGCTTTACTTCAACCTTAATTTGAGGCAAGCATTTTTCTGTTCTTTTTCATTTTTTATCAGCTGACTGCTTCAAAGGTGAGAAATAAATGCTTGAGATGTAGAGAAATGTGGCTTCTTAATCCTGGTCTGAAAAACTCAGTAATTGTGACTTTGGAAAAGTAACCCAACTTCTCTGTTTTCTTGTCCACACAATGATGATATTAATCCTTACCATAGATAACCATAGGGATTATTGATAAAGCTCCCAGTGCAGTGCCTATCAGATTAGCCCTAAAATGGCAGCTATTGTTACCCATAAATTAAAAGTGGATCAAGTGTGAGCAGTATAGACAGTGTATATGGGATGATTTGTTGATTTCATATTAGAAATTGACAAGTACTCTTTCTATGAAAGAAACCGAAATATCATAAGACAGATTGGGTTTGGATGCTTGATGATGAAAATGATGGTGATACAGATGATGGTGGTGATGACAGTGATGGTGATAGTGGTTATGATGGTGACGATGACGGCAGCTTTCCCTCTTTCTACACAGAATGTGCCCCCCGACCTCTCCATCTGCACCTTCGTGCTGGAGCAGTCCCTCTCTGTCCGGGCCCTACAGGAGATGCTGGCGAACACAGTGGAGAAGTCAGAAGGGGCAAGTACTTAATTCATGTATTTATTTATGAAGTGTTTTAAAGAACTCGGCTACTATATGAATGACTGATTTCACAGATACTGGAGATTTTCTTTTTGTTGAAATAAGACTCATCTTTTACTTGTGATTTCCTCGAGTTTGACTTTCTCTTGATATAGACCTTTTACGTCTTAAAGAACTTTAAGTAAAAATCTAACCTCAAGGTGATCCATGTCATTTATCCTCATTCTTATTTTCTTTAGTTTAAACAGTATCATTCTTTGAGCTTTTGTGTGTTGCTTATATCTTGAGACTGGTGATTGTTACTATTCTAATTAACTGCTTTATGCATGACTCCATGTCATTAATCTTTATTTCATTTTCAAAAGCTTCTAACCATGTACCATGTTCTAAGCTTCTATACGGCAAGTAAAATTTCAGGGCACACATATGTTTTGTTTTATTTTTGTTTTGTTAAATATTTATTTATTGATTTTTTTTATAGAGAGAGGAAGAGAGAGAGAGAAACATAGATTTATGCATAAGTGGATGGAGCAGACTTACAACCTTGGTGTATGAGGGCAGCGCTCTAATCAACTGAGCTATCCAGCCAGGGCCTGGCACTCATATATTTTAAGTAATGAAATTGCGATGATACAGCTTTAGTCTACTGTAATTTTCCAAACAGCTAATTATTTTCCTGTGCAAATTGAAATTCTTAACCTGTGTCTTAGTGCAGACAAGGTTCTTTGAGAGAGAGAGTTCGGTAACTAAAGTTATTTTCCATGCTGTGACTACTTTCTGGGTACCTACTCATTCTTAGCTAATTCTTTAAAGCTTAGAATTAAGCAGGAGGATGAATGGTCAGACTTTTGTTTTCTTTTCTTTTTTGGGGGTGTGGTTTAATAAACTGTAGTATTTCCAGGCATGAAACTGAAGTTTTGGGTTTTTTTTTTACCCTTATTCGTTTCTGTGTGTTGCTGTTGTAGTTAATCATGGTTCAGATCTCGATAAGTGAAGAGATTTAAAAATGATAATATACTTTTTATCAGAAAATGAGCAGTCAATTATGAAGTAATGTATTTTCATTAGTCCTCTACTTTTAAAATGTTTTAGTGTCATACAGCCTAGGACTTTAATTGATTTGTGCATCAATTCTAAATTAATTTTAAAATTTTATAGCATGCTACTAAGTATAGAAGAGAAACCTTAGTGATTTTCATTCGATATTAGACTAAAAGCTTATTTTACAAAAGATCCTAATGTGTTAGGTATATTTTAATTTTCCAAGTGTATTTTTGGTTAGAACAGAGTTTGAACTTACTGTATTGAACTATATAAAGTTAAAAAATTAATCTTTAATGCAAAGCTTTTGGAGTAGGCTTAAATTAAAGAGGTGTGAAATGTTTCTCAATTCTGACTGTTTGATTCTTCCTGGAATAACCCATCCTGCTTTTTAAACATTGCTCATGCATACTAGCTTTGAAATTCAAATCTGTCTTTACAAAGGAAAATCATTTGTTTTGCATGAGCAGCTAGGGAAGTGTACATTGTCATTCCACGTATCTTTGTAGACACCAACCTACTACTAAATTGCTGTAAATTTAATTTTGATGTTGCTAAGCAGCTTTTTCTAAATTTGAACTTTTGAAAAGATGTTTTATCTCCCCAAAGTCATGGAGTTGGGCTAGGCAAACTCTAAATTTTCTGTCTATATAAGAAATGTTGGAAATACTGTTTTAAAATTTATGCTGTAAAAATACTAGTAAGATTTTCTGGACCCCCAATATTTCTATTTAGCACAGTTTTATTTTGCGTTGCAGTCCATCCATCAGAAGGAAAGTGGTAAAGTATGTGTGAAGGGTCGAACACCATTTTATGAAGCCCAGCATAGCTACCACAAGACCCCTATTGGAAAACAAAAACCGAGAGAAACCTGCTACAGAAAAAGAATGTATTTCATTGAGCTGAATTTCACTTTTAGACTGCTAGCTTTTAGGGAGAATCTAGTGTCAAATTGCTCAAAGGGATACTAGATTTGGGGGAGAGAAAGACTCTCTCTTAGACTGCAGAGAAGTTTTGATTACACCCAGAAATGCTATCCAAAATATGTAACAGAGATTAGCACAAACATCAATTAATGAGAGGATCTCAGGCAGCAGTGATGCTAGACTAGATGCAAGGCCCTGGAGAGGGTTGGGTGGTCTGAGGGATGTGGGGGCAGCCAGGCTTAGGGGCACCCGAGACTGGAGCACAGCCCTTTACCAGGGTGACAGACATTCTTCCCTGTGCAGCCATCTGGAGCAGAGAGAGCAGCAGGCTAAAGAGAGCGTGCGGCTCCACCTGATCAGTGGTGCTGGGCACGTCTTTGACTCTGTGGGTGTCCATATCCCTATTCCTGGCGCCTCTCCTTCGAATTCACTGTGGGGATCCATGGCCAATCCTTTTTCAATTAAGTTGCCGTCTCCAGTTTAGTAAATTTTATGCTGTAGATTTGCTTAAAGATCCACTTTTACTGGAATGAAATATGTCAGCAGGGTGATGCCAGTTTTCATGAAATTGTTTCTTTCCCTGTAAGTTAATAGTGTATCAAAAACATTCTTCCATCATGTTCCCAGATGGGGGGGGTCAAGGGCAGCTAAAAATAGTCACGGGTTGTAAAGTGCAACATAGAGAATATAGTCAGTCATGTTCTAGTAACTATATGTGGTCTCAGATGGTACTAGACTTGTATAAATGTCTGACCACTATGCTAGTACACTGGAAACTAACATAATACTGAAAGTGAAATTTAATTGAAAAATTAAAATGGATAGAAAACCTATGTATCATCTGGTTCCCTTACTCTTTCACAATCAGCTTTTTTTAATGAAACCTTTTTATTTTTTTAAACATAGGTCTTTCTAATTTCTTAATGCAATTAAGTAAATTAAGTAATACTGATACCATTTCCTGTCCAAAATGCTGTCATGCACACACAACAATACAAACTTATGTGACACTGATAAGGAAAACATTTTTATCTAGGACCATGCCTTTTTGTGGTTAAGTGTTGTTTTGCTCATATTCTTGGGTCCCATGGAATAAATGTTTGCATGAGGGAGGAGTGGCTGTGTGGGGCTGGTTATTCCTTTGAATTTTCTGTGGTAATTTTAATAATTTCTATAATAATTCTGTAATAATTTGTAAGACAAGTAGAATTATTTGAACTATTAATATAAAAATCATTTAAAATATTTCCTCCAGGGAACACTATGACCTCATTAGGTTATTCTTTAGAATTTTAATAGAAAACAGTACTCACCAGGAAGACAGTGCATGATATGTCCAGAGATATTTTTAAATGAATTTTATGTTTTAATTTATGAAAACGGTTTGTTATTTTGTATAAATTTTTTGGAATGTTTCATCTGTATAAATTACACATATATCCTGTCTTGTAATTAAAGGTACAACATATTGCAGTGGTGTAGTTACTAATAAAGAGACACATCAAACACAGACAAGTCCAGTATTTATGAAAATAAAGTCGTAGCATGTGGAGCATTGCCCACACAGCCGTCCTGTCCTTCGAACAAGCCCCTGTGGTCCGAGAGTACTCAAAAATGCATAAGAAGCAACCAGCTCAATTCACTGGTAAATGAATTATTTATAAATACATTTTTAAAAACACCGAGGAACCGTAAAAGAGTTTTAAAAAAATACATTTATCAAACATTGAAGCACCAATTTCAGGCAAGTAATTGCAGTGAAGATAATTTGGCACAGACGCGGGAGCAGAAGATGTAGTTCAAGCTCTGCTATATTTCTTTGTGGGTAAGCACACGGATTCTAGAGCCAATGCCTTAAGCAACCTTAGTTCCTGGTGATCTTAGACAAGCTGTTCGACCAGCATGTGACTCCATGCCCTCATTTGTAATTGGGGGAGGTGACAGTGTCTCCATTGCAGTTCTGCTGTGAGAGTTCACGAGTCATGGTGGCTCAAGCGTATGGGGCAGTCCTGTGCACAGGAGGCGCGTCAGCTGTGACACTCTTAGGGTGGTGGCTGCTCTTTGGGTTTGCCTCAACACCTCCTCCCAGCCTGCCTTTTCTGGAGAAAACGACAATAAACTTTGGGGCAAGTATTAAATTAAAAACCAAACAAGCACACAACAAAAACCCTACTTTACTTGAAGGCTCTAGAGAGTTCAACAAAACCAGGCAGTTTCTGGAGAAGAGACTCTTGGAAAACGGGATTGGTATAGATGACTTTCTAATTTAAGACTTTGAGCCTAAAGTGGATGAAGTGAGTGCTGTGTGGTAGCTAAAATGCAGAAAGAACATGCACAATCTCTCTGAGGATAGAATCCAGGGCCTTTGGAAAGTGAAGGAGTAATCCTGGAAAGGGGAAGCCTGGAGAGGGGAGCCCAGAGTCTGTGCCTAAACCCTGCCCAAGTCTCTGGCTGATGCTTAAACCCTGTGTGTGTGTGTGTGTGTGTGTGTGCGCGCGCGTGTGTGCCTGCTTGCACACAGCACTTCAGCCATTGTTACTGAGGGCAACTCTGAACCGAGATTTGTGCAGTTTCTAGCTTGCATCCCACAAAGTTACTTGCCTGGTAAAACAAATCCATCAACATTCTTTGAAGGCATACAACATGATCCCACATCGAGAGAGAGTAACAGGACAGGCTACAGTCCAAGAGACATGCAAATGTGACCCCACATGCAGAGAAGAGACAACCAGGAAAATGATCCTACCAGACTGGGATTTAGAGCAGTTACAGCAATGATAAATGAATAAAGCAAAGTTGTTTATGGTAAAGAAAAATATTCATGTACTCAACATAGAAAAATTATTCAAAGAAACAAAATGGAATTTCTAGACTGGAGAGCTGGAGTCCCTGACTGGGTCATGTAGAACTGGGTGGGACTCCCGTTCGAGGGGCCCTAAGGTCTGTGCTTTGAGTTCTTTGCTGTGAGTGACCTGTGACGAGAGAAGAGCAGTAGGGGAGCCTGGGGTGTTGCTGCTGATGCAGTGGGAGGAAGGGGGGTCCCAGGGGAGATGTCTGAGAGCTCGGAGGAGAACAGAGGGCATCATCAAAGAAGCTGCCTGCATTCAACTCATTTTATTTATTTTTTGCTTACCCAAGGACTTTTTTTTTCATTGATTTTAGAGCAAGAGAGAGAAGAGTAAGAAAGAGAGAGAAACACTGATGTGGAAGGGCCCCAACAGGGCATCGAACCTACAACCCAGGCATATGCTCTGACTGGAAATTGAACCCACAACCTTTTGATCTACAGGATGATGCTCCAACCAACTGAGCCACACTGGCCAGGGCAAGGCTAAAAATGTATTCTTTCACAGTCCTTGAAGTCAGAAATCTGAAATCAATCTCACTGGGCCAGAATCAAGGTGGTGGCAGGGCTGCGTTTCTTCTGGGCTCTTGGGGAGCCTGCGTTCCTGGCCTTGTCTAGGTCACATTCTTGGCGCTCAACCCGTCCTCCATCTTGAAAACCAGCAACACGCTTCTGTGCAGCATGTCCACAGGTTAGGGGTCAGGACGGGCGTGGCTCCGGGTGCCACTGATTGGCTCATTCCTTGTGGAAGTACAGAGTTTCAGTAGATGTTACTGACGAGGTCAGATAAAAATTAGAGAAATCTAGTTGCATAAGGACTGAAAAGTGTTCTTGGTTTGACAGGAAGCTGGTTTTCCCAGAGGCTGGGTCCTGCTCCCCGGGCTGTTCAGGAGCGCCCCTGGTGGCAGAGCAGGAACACTGCTTTGGGAACTGAGCCATGATGTTAATCAGTTAACACGTTTACTAACTTGACAGTCAGCATCGTGGCCGAAGCCTCTGCATGTAATCACATACCTGCCCTTCACTGTGAAATTGGTGTGTGATTTAAAAGGTGGATGTGGTGATAATCTCCAAGGGGGCTTGTAGCCAAAAACAATCACTGAGCAACACTCTTCATCTACTACCACTTATGTGAATGTGGGCCTTTGTCTGAGGTTGAAACATCCATCTTCCCATCAATGTCTTTCTGTCTCTAGAAGGACTACTCTCTACTCTGAAGCTGTGGATAGGACATATTTCTGTATATTTTTAAATGCTGTGTTTTCCAGAGAATCCAGCCTGAAACTCAGTAAGGAGGCCAATTTAGTCAGATGTAACGTGGTCACCTGGCGCAGTTACTCCTGTTTTAGATTATGAATCTTGAGTGGATAGATTATTTCACTTGATTAATGTCCTTGAATTTAGACATCTTCAGATATTTTTGTGTTTACAATTAAACAATATTTTTAACTATAAATATCTGATAGTAAATGAATCAGATGATAAAGTAATGTGACAAACTATTCCTGAATGTACTAGTGACATAAAGAGATTGATAATTTATCGAGACAACTGTCTTTAATTTTTATTCTCCTACAGTTCTAGTTTTATCTTCTTAAAGCCTTCTAGTCCGACCTGAGAGTGCACTTGTCTCTCACCGATCTTCTTCACGTGCTGCTCCCCACTCTTAATGTGCACTCTTTCTTACCATGCTTGAGATTTCTGCAAAGCACTACCTTTTGACCTGCATATCTGTTTTTGTTTTTATTTTTATTCCAATGTTTTTAACAGTGGCCTGTCCCCAGGACAGAGCCTGCCCCACGAGGGCAGGGCTTCTGAGTCTGTGTTAACCTGCTGTCCCACAGACACCCAGGTCAGTGCATGTGGGCCATGAGCAAATATTCAGTAAGTATTTGCCACCTTGAGGGGTTAAAAGATATAATTTATAAACCAGAAATGAAGGGTCTGAAAGGTTCTAAAAATTCTGTTTCTGCTACTGTAGTAATGGTTTTGAATGTCTCTCGTGTCCATAGTTTTTCATTTTCTAGAATGCTGTATAGCCTTTTCAGACTGACTTCTTTCACATAGCAATAAGCATTTAAGGTTTCTCTATGTCTTCTCCTAGCTTGATAGCTGATTTCTTTTTATTGGCTAATATTCCATGTTTGTTTCTCTAGTTACCTAGTGAAGGACATCTTGGTTGCTTCCAAGTTTTGCCAATTATTAATTAAGCTGCTATAAACGCATGTGCAGGGTTTCACGAATATATAAGCTTTTGACTCTTTTGGGTAAACACCACAGAGTGTTGATTGCTGGATTGTATGTTAAGATTATGTTTATTTTTGTGGGACTGCCAAACTGTCTTCTAAAGTGGCTGTTCCCTGTTGCATTCTCACTAACAATGAATGAGTTCCTGTTGCTCTGTGTCCTGGTCAGCATTTGGTATTGTCACTTTCTGGAAGTTAGCCATTTTAATACGGGTGTGGTAGTATCTTATTGTTGTTTTAATGTGCATTTCCTTGATGACATATGTTGTGGAGCATCTTTTCGTATGTTTATTTGCCATCTGTATATTTTCTTTGGTGAGATGTCTCTTCTGGTATTTTGCTGAATTTTAAATTGGGTTGTCTTCCTGTTGTTGAATTTTAAGAGTTCTTTGCATATCCTGGACACCAGTCCTTTATCAGATGTGTGTTTTATAAAGCTTTTCTCACAGTTGTGGCTCAGCTTATCATTTGACTAACAGTGCCTTTCACAGAGCAGAAGATTTGATTGTAATGAATCCCAACTTACTGATTTTTCTTTCACGGATCATCCATTTGGTGTTCTATCTAAAAAGTCATCACCAACCCAAGGTCACCTAGATTTTACCCTGTGTTATTTTTTAGGAGTCTTATATTTTTGTGTGCTCCTTTAAGTCTGTGGTCCATTTTGAATTAATTTTTGCTAAGGGTTGAGATCTGTGTGTAGATTCATTTTCTTTGCGTATGGAGGTTCAGTTCCAGCACCGTTTGGTGGCAGAGACTGTTTTCCATTGAATTACTTTTGCTCCTTTATCAGAGACCAATCAGCTGTATTTGTATCCTTTTCTGGGCTCTGTCCTGCTCCACTGATGTAGTTGTCTATTTTTCTGCAGTGCCAAATGCGGGGGTCAGGAAGATTTGCAGTGAGTCATGATGCTGGGCAGTGTCGGTCTCCTCTTCTCCTTCCTTGCTGGGTTGGCTTTTCTTGGTCACTTGCCTTCCAGTATAAAGTTAGAAGCAGTTTGTCAGTATCCACGAGATAACTTGTTGGGATTTTGATTGGGATTGCATCAAATCATTCTGTGACAATTACTCTCTTGCCCTGGCTGGTGTGACTCAGTGGGTTATAGCGACATCCCATTGGATTCCTGGTCAAGGCACGTGCCTGGTTGTGGGTTCATTCCCAGGCGGGGCACAGATGAGGATGGTCCCTGGTAGGGCATGTATGAGAGGCACCCGATCAGTGTTTCTCTCTCACATCAATGTTTCTCTCCCTTTCTATCTCTCTCCCTTCCTCTCTCTAAAACCAGTAAGCATGTCCTCAGGTGATGATGAAAAATAAAAATAAAATTACAGTCTTCCTCTTTTCACCCGTCACTTTTTAAAATAGGGAATAGATCTGGAATTTACTTGACTTTATTATTATGTGAAGTTTATTATTGTTCCTAGTAGCTCCATCTAGAGTTTGTTTAAGATTAGATCTGAGTTGGTTTTTTCCAACAGCACAGCGGTGGTTGCTGCCTTACTCACCATCCCGTCTCTCCAGTCGCACACTCAGTGTGGACACCAGCAGGTGGCGCTCTGACTGAAGACCGCCACGTGTGCCGTCTGTGACTGTGCCCACACGGCACTGGTTAGTCACTGTGCTTTAGAAATGTCTAAACACTTAATAGGGCCAGTTCCACCTCATTGCTGTTTCCCCTCACAAGTTGTCCATTCTCTTTTTATTTCCCCCAAATACATTTACTTGTTGTATGTAATCAAATGTTAATTTCAGTGGTGCTTATGTGGATGAGAACTACTACATTATTTGCTAACTACTCATCCATCTCAATTCATCAACATTAAAGTTTATGCAAGAGCTATTTAAACATACTGTGTGCTCAGAAAAAGGAGGTATTGGTAATTTTAAGTTCAAAAGTGTACATATATGTTCCTGAGGATTGGGACAAATTCAGAGAGAAATTTAAAAAGTGTGACAGGAACTCTTCCTATTTTAAAATGGGAATAATTTAGGAAGCAGATCTTATTCTCCTACTGTTTAGTTTAAATTTTAAAAGAAAATCTTTAAACTTCTGAATGAAGATTCTAAATGCTTTCCTTGAGTTAGGTCAAATGAATCAGTGTGGGAGATTGCCAAGTTTTCTTTGGCTTTTTATTTTTAGGTTAACATTGATCCACCTATCCCGAGACGTATTTACTGTTTTGTGTAAATCAGTTGCATTGTTTGATAAATCCAGAAAATGTAAGGGTTTTGTCTGATTAATACCAAAATCAGAATCAAGACAGGAAATTGGGCTACAGTATAATTTAGTGAACTACTGGACTGACTTTTGTGACTTCATTTGCTTAATTAACTTTATGGTGATTTTTTTCCACAAAAACCCTTTGTGATCTCATGTAGTTTAAAATATGAATCACATTCTCTATTATGTGGAAAGGTGCTTTTTTCCTCATAATTTCCCCAATGTTAATAACACATTTATTCTCCTAATTTAATATGTTGTATTTTCCTTTTAAATCACTTCCTTCTGGAAGCATTTAGATAGATATATCAGTTTGAAGTCCAGTGAATTCTTAACTCTGTGTTTTTTAACTTATCTAAAATGAGGAGAAAATAGAAATGCAGAAGAAGACGGAAGACCCCCGGCTCACTGACAGGACGAACGGCCTCAGGAAAGAGAGCCACCATGCGAAGCGCGGCGCCGTGCCTTTGCCGTGGGTCCTCGGCACACGCTGGGTTCTCACCCGTCAGGAGCTCAGGGCTCGCTTGTTAGACACATCTCAATGCTGCTCTTTTAGCAAAAGCGCATAATGTGGATTTCTTTTAGTTCCTTGTTAAATGACATTAGTAGTTGTTTCTTTGAGAGGACTAATAAAACTGATGACCCCGTAAAAGACTGGAGAAGAAGAATAGGAGAGAATATAAAATTAACAATATTAGCAATGAAAAAGAGGAAATCATTGCTGAACTTTCAGACAATTAGAAAATAGAGACTATACTGAGTAACTGTATTCCAATTAATTTAAAATTTCCCAGAAAATACAGTTTTAGATTTATTATTATGTGGAGTTTATTATTGTTTTTAGAAAAATATAATTTCTATTCCCTCATACAATAAGTGGGAAATTTGAACTGTCTTATATCTGTTAGAGGCATTGAACTGGTAAGTAAAAGCATTATCACAAAAAAATTCTCACTGATTAATGTAACCAAATATTTGAGGAAATAATAATACAGCCTTTCAGAACACTCTCACCTAATTTTATGAGATCAACATAACCCTGATCCTAAACCATGACAAGGACTGCAAGAAAAAAGTCACAGACTAATATCCACCAGGGTCACAGATGGCAGAATCTTCCACAGATTACTAGCAGATCAAATCTGTGGACATTTAAACTCGTAGAACATTACAGCCAAGTTGGGGTGCAAACCCCCTTAATGTAGTTACAAAGTCAATTAATGTCTTTCACTATATGAAGAGAAAAAAGGGGGAAATGATATATTTTAATAGATACTTATAATTATAAAACTAATACATTTGTAATGCAAATAAACTTCTTTAATGTGATAGAGACAGCAGTAAATTTTCGAAATCCCGAATTACTTCAGCTGTGTTCCATACATGTGGCGAAAGTGGCCACCAGTAGGGTTAGTGAGTGAATTTAGCACAGTCACTGGTCAAGACAAATTTTCAGTTACATTTGTATGCATTCGCGAAAAGCAATTACAAAGTAAAATTTTCTAAGTGAATTCAAGTCAGCACGAGGGAACATTAGTATAATAAACATTAGAGAAGACCGGGAAAGAGAAAGGAGGAACACATACCGTCCCCAGTCTGGAAGGCCGAGCACTGGAGAGGTGGCCGTTCTGCACACGGATCTGCAGACCAGGGCAGAGTCCATCACGCTCTCAGCAGGTTTCTCTCTGTGTGGGAGGGAACTTGTAAGTTGATTCTAAACATTGCAGGAAAGGAAGAGGGCCAGCGTTAGCAAATACAATGTTGAAGAAAAGAGCACAGCTGCGGCCTTTGGCCACCAGACGTCAAGGCTTATTTTGATGTTATAACAATTACGAGAGTGCGGTGTTAGCAGAGATGTAGCAACAAAGGCCAGCACAGACCAGCGTTCATGAACAGATCCAGGCATTAGTGACATGGTTCGTGATGTGGGTGGTGTGCAGCCCAGTGGGGAGAGGATGGGCTTGTGAAGCTGCTGGGTCACTGAGGGACTAGATGGGAGGAGAGGAAGCGTCAGTGCCAAGTAGGCTCTAGCTCTCCGGTGAGTGGTAAGATGATACATTTTCCAGAAAATGATGTAGGAGGGTCTCTTCATGACAAAAAACACCAGGCGTGTAGGAAAAGGTAGATAAATTGTACTATAATTAAGAATGTGTCATGGGAGTTACCCGTAAGAGACTGAAAAGACACAGACTGTGAGCAGTTCTGACAAATTAGTAAGAAAAAAATCGGCAACCTAATAGGAAAACATGGATAAAAAACTTGAACAAAATACCTCCCAACAGCAGATGCTGAAATAGCTAAAAGTGTGTGAAACGGTGCTTTATTCTAGCAGTTGTCAGAGAATCGCACATTAGGATTGTGCTAGGGAACTGCACCCTCACCAGAGGAGCCAGGATTAAAAAGACTAGTGACACCCAGTAGGTAGGATGCTGATGACAGGATGAATTTATGCCACCACTTTGAGAATTTCTTTGGCAGTATCTGCTACAGCTAAATATTAATAAATCCATCACCAAGTAATCCCACCCTGGTATATATTCAATGGAAGCACATGTATATATTCTCCAAAAGACGTGTACAGGAATGTGCACTAGAGAGTTATTTGTGTCAGCCCCCAGCAGGGAACACCCGAAAGGTTCCCCTGTTGAATGGGTAAAGGAATCACAGTGCACTTGTACATTGGACGGGGGCGGGGGGAGATGCATTAATTACGACTACGTGTGAGACCATGATGGGTCTCGTCGATATGATGTCAGATAAAAAGAGAATATAGTTTATATTTCTAAAATCCAAAAAAAAAATGAATTAATGGTAACGAATCATGCTTACCTTAGGGGAAGGCATGAAGGTGGCCTTTAGATCTTGGTGCTGATTACATGAATTGGTTTACTTGGTAAAATTTTAGCAAGCTCTAAAGATGAGCAGTGGAGAATTATTTATAGAATGGAGTATTTTTTCTTTAATGTATTATTTAAAAAAATTTAACAGGTTTTTTTTTATTGTAGGCATGCATTAAATATTTTAATTAGTTGCGTATGCCTTCATATTAAAAACTTTATATTCATGATGGATGTTTTATTGCTGTGATATAATTATGTGGAAATGTATCTATGCAAAATACTAGACATGCTGTTTGAACAGTGAAGCAAAATAACATCTTTGGTGTTACGAGTCTCTAGGTGCATTTTACATTCTCTTATCTTGACGATAACACATTGCATTAGGAGGCACTTACCATCAAATAGGCTGCTGAGCAATTCCCAATTAAATGTAGACCGAAAACTGTGAAACCAAAGAGAAAAGGGTGGTGTATCTTGTTTTTCGTATATGTATACGAAAAGAGGTGGCTTAGGAGAGAACAGGGCTCTGAAGTCAGAGATCAAATAT
>PVKM010030128.1:0-12171 GCA_004027735.1 Carollia perspicillata | reverse complement strand
AATACATACAGGGCACGCTGAGGCCAGATGCTACTTGTTTGAGAGAATTTAGAAGAATCTGAAGCATGAGCCAAGACAAGCCATTCACATGGAAAAACCACTGGAAAGAACTTGGGTGGGACAAACGGTGTGAGCCTGGTCGATGGTGTCTCAGATATGGTGCCCCTCTGCCCAGTCTGTTGGGGGAGAGCTCAGAAAAGGAACAGTGGCCTCTGCCAGCACTTCTGTCTGGGAAAAAGCTGCCCCCAGCCCTTGCCCTGATGCTGGACAATACGGTTCCTCCCTGCATGTCTCCGGTGCCTTTCAATCGGCTGCTCTTGTGCTGGAGCTTGGAGAGAGTGAGTCTGAGTCAGAGAGAGTGAGTCAGAGATGGGGTGCGCATGGGCTCTTAAGAGGAACTGCCTAGGACTCTAGCAGTTCGTCTTCCACAGTCTCCATCCCCATTGGTTTTTACAGCCGGAAGTTGTGAGGACTTGTCTTCCTAGCACTGGATCTCTGGACACTGAGGGCCTAGTGTGGTCCCTCCCAGGGAGGGCGCTCGCTCCCAAGATTTCCCTCCTGATTTTTATCTGCCACATCCCTTATCTCTTCTACCAGTCTTCATGTCTTCTGCCAGTCTTGATGTGGTTTCTGTAGTTGTAGGACTTCTATTCAGTTTTATTTCTGGTCCTTTTGAACAATGGTCGCTCTGTAGTTTAGTTGTAATTTTGATGTGGTCGTGCACGGAGGTGAGCCAAGCCATGTTTATCTATGCTGCCATCTCGAAGGGACGTCCTTGCCTTCTTTTAGGAACACAGATGTGATTGTGTCACTCCTCTGTGATGTGATGCCCTTGCCTGGTGATATCTGCCCTCAGCTTCCCAGAGAGGCTCATCTCCTGCCCTCCTCCACTCACTTTGTTTCACTCCCTTAACCACAGAACACACTCAAGCTAGGATTTTAACATTAGTTTTATTTACACAGATAATAGCTGCATAGTTTCTCTTTAACACATTACAGGAAAAGGTAAACTCCTTTTCCTGACTCTTTCACCCCCAAGTGTAGTTGTAGGATGATTTTTTGCTATATTGCAACTTGTTTTTCTCACTGCCATCATAAATCTTGAGTCTCTACCCATTTTTATTTCAGAAGGAATGCATTTCCTTAACCTCTACCTAATATTGTGCAGTATGACTATACCTTAGATTATATAACCGTCCTTTTATTACAGGACACATAAGATATTTTTAGTTGTTCAGGTTCACCCATCGTGCTGTGGTGAGACTCCACGAACACGCCCTGTTGAGCACACAGGTGTGTTTCTAGAGAGTGTGATTTGAGGAATGAGCTTGCTAGTTTGTCCCTTTGTATATCCAGCAGTTTGTGTTTGTTTCACTTTCACTTTGAGTATATGCTCTTAGGTGCTGACCCCGTAGTTAAGATATGTTTCGTAAGTAAATGTATTTTATGATAATCGATTGCTTTTGAGTGCAGCCCTTGTGAATTCAATGCAAAGGGTATCTTCCCAAGATACTGTCTCTTTAGTTTCCTGAATTGAGAAAACTTGCCTAAACAATGCTGTAAGCTCTAAATTAAAAGGGAGAAAAAAAGGTTTGCCCTATAATTCCAGTTCTAAGAAGAAAATCAGAGATATGTACAGGATATATGAAAAAGCCTCTCAATGAAACCTTATTTTTAACAATAAAGAAATAGAACTTGCTTAAAATAAAATTTGATATATCCATATGCTGAAAAATCTAGAAACATTAAAAATATACCAAAGAAGAATATTTAATTATAAGGCTATAATTTTATTTTAAATATTAAGTGGGGAAAAAAGTAGGTGTGCACACCCAGTTATGCAGCCTGATTCTAATTTTTACGTAAGTGTGTGCGTGCATGCTGTATGTAATGAAAACTGAACTGAGGCTATAATTTATTTTATTTGGGGGGGATAAAAATGTTTTTATTGTTGAAACTTTATTTTAAATATTCACATTGTTTTTATAATCCAGATGTGGACAAGAAAGTGGTTTTTTTTTAAAGTTTCAAAAGCTTTTTGGACACTTTAAAAACTCATTAAAGCTTACCTTAATGTGCAAGTTTAAAATATTTCTGTTTTGATATCATATGAACAAAATATATGGGTCCTGGCTCATTACCTTTGACTAATACCGCTGATCAATAGTGGGGATTTGTGTTTTCTCTCAAGCATGTTAGTAAATGCAGGGGTTTTTAAAAATCGAGGCTCCTATGCTATTCATTTCAGGAAGGAAAAAGGTCCAGACAGGCTAAGGCCATTTGAGGTTAAGGGGAGTGCCCAAGGCACAGAGTCTGTGGGGTCAAGGAGATGATGGAGCCGGACCAGAAGCTAAAGGTTTCCTAGCTCAAGGTTCTCAAACGATATCTCTCCAGGACCGCCTCCTAAGTTAAGGGAGAGCCTGAGTAAGAGTTCAACAAACAGTTCTTCAGCTTTGCAGAGTCTGAAAACCATTGCTACCAACTGAACTTTCATATTTATTATTCCTGCTGCACTCTACTCACAACTCTCTGATCATGGACTACTTTGTGTGCCTGCCTTCCCAAACAGGAAGCTACATAAGGGCAGGAGCTTGGCCTGCTTGTTTTTAATTTCCTGTATGCACAAGCAAAATGTCTGACATGTATTGTAGTAGATGTAACAGCATTTGACACAGGAACAAACCTGTTAATAGTACTTTTCTTCTTCATCTGAATATAATGTTGTCTTTTGACCTAGGCTACAACTATATTCAACTAATTCTGGACAAGTATGGATTTCAACAACTGCCTTTTTGAAATTGGAGAGAATCTGAACAGTGAAGAGGTGGCCTCCCTCAAATTCCTAAGCCTGGATTACATACCACAAAAGAAGCAGGAACCCATCAAAGACGCCTTAATGTTATTCCAGAGACTCCAGGACAAGAGAATGTTGGAAGAAAACAACTTGTCCTTCTTGAAGGAGCTTCTATTTCGAATTAATAGACTGGATCTCCTGGAAAAGCACTTGAACACCAGCCCAGAAGAGATGAAGAAGGAGCTTCAGATACCGAGCAAGGCGCAGATCTCTGCATACAGGTGGGCGGTGTGGGGGGAGTGGACACATCTTTGTGGGAGGGTTGATTGCAGGTTGTCGATGTGCTATGACCTTGGAGGCTCTGGGAAGATGTTCAACCAGGGCCAGTTTAAGAAATTTAGAGACTTGGTGTATAATTCAGGAAAAAAAAAAGCCAAAACCATAAAATAAAATTTTTGAAGTGAAACATTACCTGTAAGTACGCTGACATTAAAATAGACTTTTCTAAATGTTTAAACTCTCTTTCTGTTATGTGTCTATTATCTTTGTGTTTCTGCTTTGCTGATGCCCACATTGTGTGCTTACTTTGTCTATTTTGGACAAAACGTCTCTACTTTTCACCCTGAAATCCTCCTCCCACCTGCTTGTGGATGACTGTGGAAATTCTCGATGGAGTTTCAGGCTTGTATCCACATTTGCATTACAAAGTCCTCCAACGAGGTGTATGCGGCAGCAGGGGTGGTTGTCCAGGACTGGCCAGGCCAGAGACTGCTCAGCCCCTGTGAGGCTGGCTGCCGAGAGAACTGCGGTGACTTGGGGGTCAGTTCTGCCGAAGGCCTTGCAGCTCAGCCTTTCTTCACCCGTGGGAGAGTGGGGAAGCGAGGTGTAATAACAAGTCACATTAGTTACACCTTTGTGATTCTTAAGACTTTAAATATAGAAGTGTATTACTGACTTCTCTCTTTCAACGTCTCCTGTTCTCAGACAGTCCTTAAAGTTATTTTTAGCTTTCTTTCAGAAAACTTCTACTCAAGCATTGGCTCTGGCCCATTTCACTGTCTCTGCTTGCTTCTCAGTATCTGTGGTCCATGCACCATGAAGTCCTTATAGTTGGGGCTGAAAACCATTGTTCTCTACTTGACTGGCCTATTAATGCCCTAGCCTTTCTACTTTCAGAGACCTGAGATTCTGGCATGTTCCTTGTGATATGTTTCTCTACTTGAAACTTGAGCATTTTGATTTTAAATGACAAGAGAGAGACTTGGGGTATATGTGTGTTCTACGGTTGCCATAACAAAGTACCATAAACTGGATGGCGTAACACAGTGGAGTAATTCATTCTCTCATGGCTCTGGAGGTTAAAAGTCTGGTATCAGGGTGTCGACAGGGTTGGTCGCTTTTGGGGTTTCTATGGAAAATCTGTGTCATTCTCTTCTCCTAGTTTCTGCTGGTTACAGGCAGTCAGTCCTTGGTGTTCCTTGTCTTGTAGACTCATCAGTCCAGTCTCGGCCTCCATTCTTCTCTTTGTGTTTGTCTGAATTTCCCCCTTCTTATAAGGGCTCCAAGTCATTGGATTAGGACCCACTCAAATCTAGTATGATTTTATTTTAATGAGCTCACAGCAGCAAAGGCC
The DNA here is from genome assembly GCA_004027735.1 of Carollia perspicillata. NCBI lineage: Eukaryota > Metazoa > Chordata > Mammalia > Chiroptera > Phyllostomidae > Carollia > Carollia perspicillata. Next base: position 7,744 of record PVKM010030128.1, on the reverse strand, counting down.
CTTTTTCTAAATAAGGTCACGTGGACATGTTCTGGGTGAAGGTGAATTGGGAAGGGTAGGGAAGGAGGACATCATTCAATACTGGGTAATTTTGGCTGAATAAGATTGTGAAGTTCTTCAGATTATGCGACAGAGGCACTGCCTACTGCGCTAAGAGGGCACCTTAGATTGTGAAGTTCTTCTAAGGAATTTTTAAATTAGGCACCAATTAATCTTAAAAACAAAAACAAACAAACCCCAAAATCAGCACCAGAACTAGGAAGGCTGGAAGGTTTCATCTTGTGCCCCCCATCTTGGTCTCCTGGAGGCTGAGTTAGACTGAGGCACACTGCTGATGCCAGACAGCAGTCTGTACCTGCCTGGGGGGGGGGGGGGTGGGGCTCCCTAACAAGGCAGGATCTTTCTGTTACAATCTTCAACATGTTAGTTTGGTAACAGAAGAGTCAGCACAAGTATAGTCTACTGCTTCTTCATCATTGTTGGTCATTAGCCAGTAAATAAAAAATATGCTAGCATGGTTGCATTCATTTATAAGAAAATATTACCATAGGTGGCAAACACAAGGCCCGTGTGCTGAATCTGGCCCTCCACCTTATTTTATCCAGCCCGGCACCTTGTTTCTACCCGGTGGCAACACTAAGCTCCTTGCCCCTAGTTAAGGAGTAGTTATATGTATACAGTCCAAAAATCACATTCGCCCCTTCGAAGGCAACAGTGAGGCTGATGTGGCCCCCAGTGAAAATGAGTCTGACACCCCTGTGGTAGACATTAAAATTTTCAAATTATAATTTCTGCTTATAAAATAGGTATTTCCTAACTTATCCAGGTTTATTTCTGAAAACCAGTAGGTTTCAGTAATGAGGAAAGTAAGAGGGCAAAATACCTTATAATAAAGTTAAAAGGAGCAATAGCTCTTGACTAGACCCAATCTTGGCCGAAGTGAAAAAGCTTTAACGAAATTCTTCTAGGGTAGAGATTTCATGAGAAGAAGGATAGAACAAATGGTAATACTGAGTAACTTCTTTTTACACTATTTTTATTTTCAGACCTTTAATTTTATAATTTAACTTTAATGCGTTTTTGTATTGAAGTTATTTGCTTTACACTATAATAATGTAAAGGTTTCTGACTTATAAAACCTCCCTTTGTTCACTGAACAAGTAAACCCCGAAAGCCGATTGCAGGTTAGGAAATAATACTGCCAGGTATTGAGCACTAACTGTGTTGCCAAAGATGGATTTAAAGCACTTCGGATAAACTTATTCATGCAATCCTCAACGCATTCCAATGGTGTAGATATAGAATTATCTGCAGTCTATAATGAAGAAAAAATGTGTGATTTTTCTGAAGTCACACTGCTTATAGGTGGTAGAACCAAAGGTCCAGCATCGTTAGTCTGGGTCCCCTGCATTTAGGCACTCACTGTACCTCACAATCTTCTGAGCTTGTGGCAACAAAAAGGGCCCAGACCCTGCTCTCAGGGGACTTGGGCAGCTTTGTAAACAGACAACTGTATGTGTTGCCTTTGGGCAATCCAAAGGCACAGGGAGGTGAATGCTGTGCTTGAGGTGACTTAGACAGTGCTTGAGCTGTTAGTGGACTAGGGGTTGTCTGGAGATGGATAAGGGACTAGGAGTGTGGGGCACAGCACTAAGGGGTGGGGGCCGGCAGCTGGGTGTGTCTGGGGAACTGAGTGGGAGGGGGGGAGGAGAGGCTGAGCTGTGCAGGTGGGCTGGGCTCAACGCACCAAGGTCTGTGTTCCCGAACTTGTTTGGCTTTCCTACTGAAGGTGACGACTGGGAGAGCACTGACAAGCTTTACTGGGGAAGTGATGATCTGATCTGCATTTTGAAAAGCATAATTTCTAACATCAAAACTTTTTTATTGCAACAAGATCTTGATTTTACAGCGAAGACAAAGGAAAATCATTTAACGAAATGAACTGATGGACCAAGTTAGTAGAACTTCACATTCTGTTAAAGGTAGAGGGGTCGGGCATGAGTCAATAGTCTTCTGTGTCGCTACACTAGCCTCTTTTCTGGGACTCAACTCATACGTCACGTTATTAGCCAGCTTTATTTTGAAGGGAGGCCATTGGAATACAATCTGCTGTGGCTCTATATATCAAATGGGAAATTATTTAAGAAAGGGTTTCTCAAGTGTCTCCGTTTCCCACCACAGGGTCATGCTATTCCGGATTTCAGAAGATGTAAATGCATCGGAATTACAGTCCTTTAAGTTTTTTTTGAACAATGACATCTCCAAATGTAAACTGGATGACAACATGGTAAGACCTGGTGTCACGTTAAGACTGAATCCTGAGGACGAGTCAGTCAGAGGGGATTCCTGAGACAGCAGAGAAGGCCATTCTGGCAGAAGCAACCTGAATTCTCCTTTTTGAAAAAACCTAGGCTAAAGAAGAAAGCTGTCAGGCAGGAGTGTTGTAGGTGTGATTCCTTAGAACACCGTGGAGGGCTGCTCGCATGAATTATCAGGAGCAAGGCAGCGTCAGGAGAAAAGCCGAAGGCTGGTTGTGGGGGCACAGCCCAATGTGGGACCCTGTGGAGGCAGCTGAGATGTTTCGCCCACTTCCGAAACAACCGGGAACTGTGTGTGTGTGTGTTGCCAGAGGAAATGTTGGGTGTGAGGCAGTTCCCAGAGCTGTCACCGTGGGAACCATGGCTATTTCATAGCCTTCATGTAAATGTGTCCACAGGTGGTTTCAGCACAGAGCCTGGGTCCTGGGGACCGATGTGGCTTCTTCTCTATCTTCTCATTTCTGTATTTATGGGCCAGAAACCACACAGTTACCTCCCTGGTAGTGTATTGGCTTCGTAAAACCGCATGTCTTCTCAGGAGGGTCTGCTTGGGAAGCTAGGGTGGACCTTTTGGCTTGGAGAAAGTGAAAGTAAAAAAAAAATCTAATCTAAAAGCCAATATGGCCCATTTCCATCTTCCAACTTTATCTTTCCTCCCTTTAGAACTTGCTTGATATTTTCATAGAGATGGAGAAGAGGGTCCTCCTTGGGGAAAGAAATTTGGACACCCTAAAACGAATCTGTCACCAAGTCAACAAGAGCCTGCTGAAGAAAATCAATGATTATGAAGAATTAAGCAGAGGTAGAAGCAGCCTGATAGCTGTGAAACAGCACAATGTGTTTTTAAATGGACAAATCCACTATGTCACAGTGTTTTTTGAAAATTTTTTATGTATTTATTTTTTAGAGAGAGAGAGAGGAAAGAAAAGGGGGGAAACATTGTCATTCCACTTACTTATCCATTTATTGATGCATTCATTGGTTGATTCTTGTATGTGCCCTGACCAGAGATCGAACCTGCAACCTTGGAGTACAGGGACGATGCTCCAACCAACTGAGCTACGCAGCCAGGGGTGTCACAGTGTTTTTAATAAAAGCTGTGTTTCTGTTTCAGTTCAGGGGTTCATAAATAGCCAAAGTAAAATCAATGAATCATTGTAGTAATTAATACAAATTTATTGTTGTACTTAAAAAAGACACTAAAAAAAGTTTGCAAACTGGAAGCATTCAAAACAAAACATGGAATGAGGCTCAGGAGGGAGAAAGCAGTGACTATTTATTCTTCAGAGTGATTGGTGATGTTAGAATTTCCTCAGATGATAGGGGATTGGCCAGTGGTTACCTCATATCAAACTTGAAAAAAGATAGGAAAAAAGTTCAAGTTTTGCTCATGATTTTCAGAGGTGTAAGCAAGGTCAAATTAGTCTTGCAACATAAGGTAAATTAAGCTTTGCTTGTATGATTAAATTGGTTTTGTCTGCTCCGGAAGTTTTCTTTTGTTGTTTGTTTGTTTTTACATTTTAACATCTGGAAAGAAGTCGAGGTGAATTTTCGAATGGTAATACCTTGAGATGTTTTCCAGAACTATTTAGCTAATTTACTCTTTGATATCCTCATTCCTTCTGCTCTACGACCTCTACCATTTACAACCACGTTTTAATGGATCTGCTGCTAATCAGGATGAAGGCTTGGTGGCTACTTGTTGTCACCTTCTCTATGCACTAAAAGATGTGTCGTCAAAAGACCCAGACTGTGACCTCAGGCCAGCAAGTTTGAAATAGATGCAGAGTTAGACAGTAGTGGGAGTTTTATTTATTCTGTCGATTCAAGGATATTATATTCAAGGCAGTCTGTGAATTTTCCTTTTAAACGAGCCTTTATGTTGTCCTAGGTGCTACATGTTTCTTTCCTAAAGTATCCTCTCTGCCATGTCTCATTCCAGATGTGTCACCGTCATTTTTAAAGGAGGTGTCACTTAGGATGCTGTCAGTGTCGGACAATTCAAGAGAACAGGACTGTGAATCTTCGAAACAGGACTGTGGGTCACAGCAGGTACAAGGAACCCTCCCATTACTTCTTGCCTGTCACCGCAGATTCTAGTTAGCCTTGTTAGCTTCCAGATAAACTAGGTGATCTCTTCCGTTTCTTATGTGTTAAATTTTTGTTTTAAAACCAAAGACAAAGACGTAGAAACAGTTAGAGGGCAGAGAGGTGAGAAGTCTCCTACCTAACCCTTTCAGCAGCTGCATGGGCCTGAATGGGAGAGGGCTTTGGGGGAAGAGTCCAGCAGCACTGGGAAAAGCCAAGCTTGACATTTCAAAACGGTTTCTCCTTTGTGTTAACGGTGTGAGTAGCAAACGCTCATGATCTAGCCATCTCTGCGATCGCACCTCAGTGAGCTGGTACAGGAATTCCCTTTGTAGACATGATCACTTCTGTTCATGTAACCCTTCAGCAATTCACCAAACACATTCTGGCTCATTAGCCCACTCACTCTTCTCTGTGGCCGGAAGCAGAGGAGTCCAGAGGGAGACTCGAAATTAAGCTTGAGAAAAACAATGTATGAGTGAGCTCCTGAGCACATTACCAGACCTCTCTCAGTCTGAAAATCAAGGATCAACCAAAGTCCTGTAGCGCTTTGCGAAGTAAAGCACGCCACCGGTGCTGCCCCCAAAGAACAGCTAGGAATACCGAGTGCAAGAGAGATTAGGTAACTCGCTCAAGGTTTTAAGGTTACTTAATGTGTAGAGCCAAGAATTTTATGCCCCACCCCAGCCCAGAGCTCTTTTCTCTGCTTAGAGAAGCTGCATGGATTTCCCCCAAAATGCTGAGTATCTGAGCACTGAAACAGCCCTGGGAGAAGCGGGGCAGCCTCGGGCCACCGCCGACTGTGAACATCAGGTGCTAGGGTCTGAACACCGTAACCCACAGCACAGCCGTGATCTGCCCGACCAGTGCATCTCTCACCTTCACTGTGGTCCTGAGAGACAGATTAATCCATCATCTTTAAAAGTCCTGGGACACTTTGTCATGCGAAGAGCAGGCCCTCAGCTGTAAGCCTGAAATCATGGATGAGTTGAGGAGATAGCCGAGGAAATCACACACAAGGTCACGGAAGGGCAGCCCAAAGAGAACCCTACAACATCCATTCTTTGAGCAACTCCTGAGTGAGCTCTCACAAATTAATAAGTCCTAGCTCCTGACAACAGATGTCATCTGCCTTGAGCAAAAATGCAAACAAATAATACATTGTGATGACAATGTTAATATGAGTGCAAAATGCTCTCAAGGCCCAAGTTTGGGACATTGACTTTATACACTGATGGTAGATCAGAAGTCGGAGGATCTTGTTTGAGGAGAATAGGTAGAAACTAGCTAATTCATTAGGGAAACAATGTGACCTTGGGTTGGAGCTGTGGAATGAACACTTGCAGCTAGCTCGCTCTGGCTTGGGGGACAGCCTAACCTTGAACCAGGGAGCTGTTTATTCACGTCTCGTGTTTGACCCACCCACAGAGTCAGCTCCTGGGTTGCATTTTTGTTTTTCAGACATCGGACAAAATTTACCGAATGACAAACAAGCCCCGGGGGTACTGTGTGATCTTTAACAATTATGATTTTAGCACAGCAAGGAAGAATGTGCCCAAGCTTTACCACATGAAGAATAGGAATGGAACAGACTTGGATGCAGGTATAGTAGAACCAGAAAAGAAATAAAATATTTCTAACACTTACGTTTTTATCAAAAGGGAGAACAAAAGCCATACCAATAGGGCCATTATGTTTAAAATAAAATGGATAAAAACCACACATTCCTGTGGAGGTAAAGGACATTCTTCTATTTTTGCTAGTTTTCTGCTTTTTCTCTTTTAACTTAATTTTAAAAAGTAAAGCAATGTATATATAAAGATAAAATATTAAATCTTATTAAAAGGCTTATACTAGAAAGCAGCAATAAGTTTCGCTTTTAATTCAACTAAATAAATAGTGCTTCTGTTGAATGTGTCAGGTCTTACAGTGTGTGAAAACATTGCCGTGGTATCATGCCCACTTGTAGAAGTTGCATTTATAACAGAGGACTGCAGCAATTGTAAGTCCTCAATAGAAATAGAATTTTGCAAATGTCAAACTAGACAGAAGTTATTTTGCTCAGCTTATCTCAGCTAAGATTGAGAGTGGACAAGTTAAATGGAAAACTAATTTGCAGTGTGTGAACACAGAAATGGCTACAACTAAAAGCAATAATAGAAATAATCTGACCCAACCATTGTGATATTAAGACTTTTTACTTGATCAAATAATTTTTAAAAGTCATAACATCAGGTAACAACTTATTTTTTAAGTTGAGTAAAATTTAGAAAAGTAAGGTAGGCTGATTTTAATATCAGGACTCTGCCAAAGGTCCTTGTTAACATTTGTTTATTCAGGCAAATCTATTCTGTAATTTTAAAAAGCCACAGAGCATAGGTCCACTGATTACACCATTTATCACCGCACATCTTGGTACTGAAGAAAACGTTTCAGGTCTTTGATTTCCATTCATTTACTATTAAAACACATTTATTAAAATAATACTTGATTGTATTGCTGGTATTTCATCAAAGGGTACGAACGTGCAGTTATGTAGGGTGAGTAAGTCTAGAGAGCTAATGAATGGCATGATGACTCTAATTAATAATACTGTATGAAGCCCTGGTCGGTGTGGCTGAGTTGGTTGGGCGTGGTCCCACAAACTGAAAGGCCACAGGTGTGATTCCCAGTCAGGGCACATGACTGGATTGTGGGTTCAGTCCCCACTCAGGGTGCATGCAAGAGGCAACTGATCAATGTTTCTCTCTCACATCAATATTTCTCTTCCTCTCTTTCTCTCTTCCTTCCCCTCTCCCTGGAATCAATAAAAATAATACTGTACTGAATATGCTAGGAGACTCAGGTGCTCTCATCACACATGCACATATAGTGGTTACTATGTGTGGAGATACATTATTAGTTTGTCTGCTTTAATCATTTCACTATGTATATCATCATGTTGTACACCTTAAGCATATACAATTTTTACTTTTTTTAAAAGGAATCATACAGGCCGCCAGAAGATATTGAAAGACTTTGACTAGCTCTATGAGCACAATTGGAGGGGGGGAAATAACGTTGAGCACATAGGAAACAAAGCAATAAAAAAAAATAGTGCAATTACTAATTCCATGAAAGACAAAACTTTAATAAGAAAGGAAGCATAATTAAATAATATTATGTTTAAACAGTACTAGTAATACAAACATTACTAATGATTGAACTAAAAATGTTAAATAATTGTATCAGAGCACCAAAAGCTCATCACCTGTAATAGGAATACAAAAGTCAAACATTATCAATGAATAAATGGCAGTATACCCAAATTTGTTACAAAATGGAGGTTAATTACAAAA
>PVKM010030127.1:0-17454 GCA_004027735.1 Carollia perspicillata | reverse complement strand
TAGAGCAGTCTTGGATGTAGGTCCTTGCCTTTCATGACTTGGAATACTTCTTTCCAGGCCCTTCTTGCCTGTAAGGTCTCTTTTGAGAAGTCAGCCGACAGTCTGATGGGAACTCCTTTGTAGGTAACTGTCATCTTATCTCTTGCTGCTTCTAGAATTCTCTCCTTCATTTTAATCTTAGTTAATGTAATTATGATGTGCCTTGGTGTGTTCTTCCTTGGGTCCACCTTCTTTGGGACTCTCTGAGCTTCCTCGTCTTTCTGGAAGTGTATTTCCTTTGCCAGATTGGGGAAGTTCTCCTTTATTATTTGTTCAAATCTAGTTTTCCACTTGTTGCTCTTCCTCTTCACCTTCTGATACCCCTATAATTCGGATGTTGGAACGTTTAAAGATGTCCTGGAGGTTCCTCAGCCTCTCCTCATTTTACTGAATTCTTGTTTCTTCATTCTTTTCTGTTTGGTTGTTTCTTTCTTCCTTCTGGTCCACTCCACTGATTTGAGTCCCAGTTTTCTTTCCATCACTATTGGTTCCATGTGCATTTTTCTTCATTTCACTTATCATTGCCTTTATTTGCTCATCTAATTTATGACCAAAATCAACCAATTCTGTGAGTATCCTGATTACCAGTATTTTGAACTATGCATCTGATAGGTTGGCTATCTCTTGGTCGCTTAAAAGTATTGACTCTGGGGCTTTGAGTTATTTTTCTAAAAAATAACTCATTTTTGATCAGGTGGCACCTGTTATGTATGGGTGGTGGAGCCTTATGTGTTCACCAGGGTGGGGCAACCCAGTTGCTGGGTTGTGACACTGTCTGTGGGGGCAGGGTCAGAGAGGGACCAATGGCTTCTGTTCCACTCTGTCTTGGATTTGTGTCCCCTCTGCTGCTTCCCACAAGCAAACTGGATCTCCCTGGTGCTGGTTCCCAGGTGGGCAGGCCTATGCACGCTCCAGGACCCTGCGGGTCTTCCCAACAACTTCTCCTGTGAGGCTGGGAGTCTCCCTTGGCACCTTTTCAATTGGTGTTTTTAGCCTTTATTTCCTGTCGCTGGGACCCTGGGCTGCATGGTCCGTCTCACTGCCTGTTTTTGACTAGTTTATCTGCGCTCAAATCTGTGACCGCCAACAGCCAACTGTCCTGCCTGTTTTCTCCCCACATCTGGGGTGTGCGAACAGGGCACCAGCCCTGCCTGCGCTCCCTATCTGGCAGCCACTGCCTTTTCCTGCCTTGTTCCCTCTTTGACAGCTGACTCTGACCCTCTTACCCATCTGGTTGAATGGTTGTCGGACTTCCGTAGTTCAATTTTCTGTTTTGATTGTGTTATTGTTTATAAATACTTGTTGTCTTTAATTTTGGTTGTGTGAGGAGGCACAGTGCTTCCATCTATGCCTCCATCTTGGCCGGAAGTTCCAGCAATAGCCCTTTAATAGTTCACAGTTCTGCAGGTCAGAGGTCAGGTGTGGCATGGCTTTGTTTTGTGCTCCGGGTATCACAGGTTGTAATCAAGGTGTTCGCCACGTTGGTACTTTCTGGAAGCTTTGGAGAAGAATTCAGGTTTTAAGAAACCTTTAGAGCCTTACGGTAAAGGATCCATATCCTCATTTCTTTACTGTCTGTTGGCTGCAGACTGCTCTCAGGTCCACCCAGATTCCTTACCACTGGGTCCCCTCCATCTTCAAAGTGAGCAACAAGCATCTCACTCACACTGAACCCCACCTCTCACTTCTTTAATCTCACCAGGAGGAGACTGGTCCTTTTTAGGGCTCACCTGCTTAGACTAGGTCCACTGAAGGCTCACTGAAGATAACTTCCCTGTGTTAAGATCAATTTATTTGGAACCTTTATTGTATCTACATATGCCTTCAGAGCAGCTCCTAGACTACCATTGGATTCAATCATGGGTAGAAAAGTTTGTACACACAGGCGGGTGGGAAGACAATCTTGGGAGCCATCTCAGAATTCTATTGTAGCAGCGAAATGCACCATGATTGGATTTAAAAATCCGGTTAAAAATATGATTCCTAATACAAAATGAGAGGTTGGTTGGAAGATTTGAAAGCTATTTGAAGAGGGAGCTCAACCCTAGAGTTCAAGGAGTGGTATTCCCCGGCCTCCCAGGCTGTCCACCCCAAACACAAATGCACGGTCTGCGTGGAATCCGCTCCAGTTCCTTTCCCTCCGAGACCTGAGTCTACTGCTCTCCCTCCAGCAAGACGTTCCCGGTGCGATCGTCTGCATCGTGCACCTCCTGTCATCCGTGGTAGTGCACTGGGGGTGTTTATCAAAGGAAAGCTCGGCAACCTGTAGGCACACCCCTCTGTCTCGGAGCAGGGGAGCGCCCTCACTTCTGCTCTCTAACCTCACACGTGGCCAGTCACGGGGTAGCAGCCCCTCCGCCAGCCCCTTCTCTTCCATCTCCACGCCCTCCACCTCCGAGCAAGAGACGCAACCCCAAAGGCCCCGCTGCCCTCCGAATCAGTTCCCTTTATGTCTTCTGAGGCTAGGCTGTGAAAACACTCCACATGTTCTGCCAGCTATGTAATCTCCTTTTCACATTTCAAACTTCAATGTGCTCTTTTGAAAAACAAACTTACCAAAACGTCCCCCACAGCCAAACGGCATAAGCAGCTCCGCTTCCTGGAGCCCAGTGTTCTAATGAAGGTTCATAATGTTGTCTCTGGTCATTAAGAAAGTGTTAAATCTCCGTGCCACGCACTGTTTAAGAACGAGAGGAAATGTGTAAAACTGCCATTCTTCCAGTTAGCCGTCATCCCAGCGTGGAATCAGCTCGTATCCAGAGACGCGTTCATTTCCGAATCCTGTTCCTTAGCCGTCACTGCAGCAGTAGAGGTTTTCTGCCTCTGTGGGGAGTCGGGGACTGCTGCACCCCGCGGGTTACCCGCAGACAGCCCTGGTGCCTCGGCGCCAGCCGTTTGTCCCCGAGTCACCGGATCCCAGGTCTCTAAAGTGTGCCTGACCAGCAAGGCTGCTGAGGAGCGTTCCTGTGTGAGGGGCTCAGTGCCTGACATTCTGGGTTCAAATCCCCGAACTGCTGCTTACTAACTGGTTGTTTCATGTTTAGTTTTCTATCTTGCAAGATGTACTCTTCGTGTGACTGGAAGACAGTGAGTATTGATACTTAGCACATGTGATGTTATTTCAGGCTCCTGCACTTCCTGCATTGAGGACTAAGCCTGTGGGTGCATTTCTTGCATTTTGGCTCAGAAACTGGCAGAGCTGGGAGAGTAGACGAGGCTTCCGTGATTTTCAAAATATGTCCAGAATCTAACCACGTCTCCCTATTCCCATCCCACCCCGGCCTTGGTCCTGGCCATCAAACCTTTCTTACCTGGATAGTTTCAAGAGCCTCTTAACCGAGTCCCTGCTTCTCTCCTTGCTCCCCTGCAGTCTGTTCTTTATAGGGCAGCTGGGATGATCCTTAACAGCTGGAGTCAGATCTCTTCTCCTCAGAGTTCTGCAGGGATGTCCCACCTCACTCAGTGTAGAAATGGAAGCCCTTTCAATGGCCTGTCGGCCCTTCATTGTCTGGTGCCCTGTTAACTTTCAGACCTTCTCCTGCTCACGCGGCACCTGCCGTGCTCACCCTTTTCTTGCTCCTCAGACATGCTGTCCCCTCAGGGTCTTCACACATGCTGTTTCCTTGGTCTGGAGTGAGCTTTCCGCGGATACATCATGTCCTTGTATCTTTGTTCAAATGTCCCCTTCTCAAAGAGGTTCCCGTTGACCCTGTCTCCTCACACGTCGGATCTCCCTTCCCTTGCCCTGCCTTTTCTTTTTCTGTAGTCTGTATCATAATCTCTACACATTATATATTTTACTTATTTAGCATGGCCATCAGTGTCTGCCTCTCTAGTATATGCATGCAGGGTCTGGCAGAGGGAAGGCTTGTCTGAGTGTGGTTGGTAGGGTACAGGAATGTCTCACAGGAGGTGGACAGCAATTTGAACATTTCACCTAAAAATGTCACATGGTGTGCTTGAGTGTGAGATTGCTGTGTTACAGAATCACATGCTTATGATTTTGTAATAAAAGACTTTGTAATAAAAGGGGCATGATTTGTGTCAGACCCTGTATGTATGTATACCGTACAGGCAGGGACGCTTGCCCGTTTGGTTCTCTGATATATCCCATGTACCTAGAAATACTCCTGATGTGTAGTAGGGGGTCATTAAGTATTTGCTGAGTTAAACGAGGATTGGAGGTTGTGCTGGGAACTCAGAGGCAGAGAAAGATGGATGTAATGACAGTTTAAAAGCTGGTATATTACAAAGAGCAATGCAGAATTTTAAATAAGAGCATGAATCAAAGAGGCAGAATGCTACAAAACTTGATTATAGGCACCCAAGTACCGTCTGAACCTGTTAGCTTTACATTCATCTTGTCAGGCATTTGTAGATATGTAAGCAATAATCTAGTGTGCCACACAGTGTCTGATTATAGGTTGAATAAATATATTTTGATTGACTCGCTGTCAGCTCCATAATTGTCAAAACTCAGATGCGTGTGTGAGGCAAACCTTAATAATCTCTGCAGTGCAAGCAGGTGAAGAAGAGGCTGGGACTGAAGGCTGATCAGTGACCTGAATTATAATTTCCACCTAAGAGGGTGCAGTGGACAGATCCCGTCTGGACTTTAAATTCCCACTGACGGCGATTTGAATTCCAACTCTGTTAATTCGTAGCTGCGTGGTTTCAGTTAGGATGTTTTACACCTCAAGCCATCGATGTATTATGCTTCATAGCAGTAATATTATCCTGAAAATTAAAGATAATCTGGTGAAAGTGCTATTATTATTGTTGTTGTTGAATGAACATGGAGAAGTTAGGCTTTATTTAGATTCAGATTAGTGCCATGGGCTGAATTATACCCGCTGCACCCCAATTCATAGATTGAAGGTTCAACTTGAAGTGGACTAGATTTGGAGATAGGCCTGTAAGGGTAAGGCTCTGATCGGATGGGATTGGTGTCTTTGTAAGAGTCTGCTCTCTCTGTTGTTCAAGGACATAGCGAGGGTGTCGGTGAACCTTTGGTTTGCAGTGGGCCTTGGAATAACACGGGGCAAGCTGTAAACCCTGGATATCGGGTGTTCTCAAAGCCCTGTAAGGACTCCTGGAAGTGGGCTGGGATTCTCGCAAGGGAAAACTGGACGGCTGCTCAGAATTTGAGGTGGAAGACTGGCAACGGATCAGGCACTTGGCTGCAGAGAAGGGAGCGCGACTCAGACTCATTCTGGTTTCCAGACGTTACTTCTTTTGATGCTTTTGTCTTGTTGATGCACTAGACAACACTGAACCTGCGGAGGAGAGGCCCTGGTGCCAGGGCTGCATGGGGCCAAGGGCAGCGAGGGCTGGTGGACCCTCTTGCTATCAAGTGCTCATCTCCACTAGATTTTACAGAGCTTTTAGAGGCAAACCTAACATCCCTGCATGTTAAAATGTGGGTTGTCTTATAATTACAGCTACAGGTTTGTATCATTTAAAAATGTTTCATATATAATTCATAGACTTGAAAGTGCTCATCTAGCTATATCTAATAGACTAAATTCTCTAAAATATCATTGAAAGAGTTAACACAATCTCTTTTATGATTATTGTCTGGGTGATTCTATTAAGTGGTTGTCCTTTACTCGAGTTCTGAATTGTAGTCCTCAATGCAAAATCTTTATTTGTACCATCAATGTATTGGTTGCTTAGCACTGATAATACTTTCTGCAGTTCGAGAGGTTTATCTTCCAGTTGGACGGTTATCATTTCCTTGCTTGGGGAGCCTGAATACCCGAGTTGTCCCCAGTGGGAACTGACGGCCGTGGCTGACAGAGAGCCCTGCAGGCAGTCCGGATCTACATAAGGAGTAAACTTGGTTTTCTCAAGAGTCAATACTTTTTCATTTGGTTCATGATATAATTTAGAAATTTCATAAAACCTTTTACAGAAATAATTATGAAAATTTCAATGCATAAAATACTCACATGTAGAACTTACTTACTGTAATATGAAGATTCTTTCAAACCCATTCTAGTTGGTAACCTTTCATATAGGAGGCTTAAACTCTCCAGCTATATTTAATAGAAATATCTGAATAAAGGAAGGCACAGTCCTTAGCTCTGGGCAGCTCATGGATTAAGAAGAAGAGAGGCAAGTTTGGAGGCACTTACAGTGCAGTGTGAAATCTGCCATCGGAGCTCTGGCTGGTGTAGCTCAGTGGATTGAGCGCTGGCCTTAGAACCAAAGGGTTGCTGGTTTGGTTCCCAGTCAGGGCACACGCCTGGGTTGCAGGCCAGGTCCTTGGTGGGGGGTGTGTGACAACCACACATTGATGTTTCTCTCCCTCTCTTTCTCCCTTCCCCTCTCTAAAAATAAACAGATAAAATCTTAAAAAGAAATCTCCTATTAGATATAGATATTCATGGGGTGCTACGGGAACAAAGACGAGCTGCACTTAACATAATTGGGGGCATCATGGACATTTTCTTAAATATATGATAAGTTGACTGTTGAAAGATAAGTGGGGGAAGGCCAGGAGAACAGCGAGACACTACAGGCAGAAGGAACAGCATGTTTAAAAGTCTGAAAAAGTGGGTCTACTTGTGGAACTTTTGTGGTTATAAGATTAAGGTACTGCAGGTGATGAGGCTGAGGCCAGACTGTGAAATGCCTTTTAAGATATCTGGAAGAAGAGACCCAATGCATTTTAAAAAGTTGAGTGTTGTGATTATTTCTGTATTTTAGAAATTTCATTCAAGAACAATGAGCACTTTAAAGTATGTTTTTGTGGTTGAACCAGCAAAATGGTTTAACCACCATGCTGCCTACCTGAAACTAATACAAAATAATATTGAATGGAAACTGTAATTGCAAACAATAAAAAAGAATAATCACCTGGCTGGTACAGCTCAGTAGACTGAGTACGGCCCTGCGAACCAAAGCATTGCTGGTTTGATTCCCAGTCAGGGCACATGCCTGGGTTGTGGGCCAGGTCCCCAGTAGGGGGCACATGACGACAACCACAGATTGATGTTTCTTTCCCTCTCTTTCTCCTTCCCTTCCCCTCTCTCTAAAAATAAATAAATAAAATATTGAAAAAGAATAATCATAGTATCTACCTATCTTTTCTCATTTAACCCTCATTATAATCTTGTGTCGAGTCAAGTATTTGTAATATATTGGACTCTACTAAAATATACTAATTTTGTGCTATTCTCTTATATATACTTCTTAAATTTTATCTATATTCAATTTTCAATTATTCACATTAGCTAATAATGACAGGAAAGCTGTCCTATTAACTTGTATAACTGTCCCTCTGACCATTTATTAGTGTGGATTTTACTGGTTTAATAGCAACATATTCAAAAGAAATTATGTGGCGACTGAGAACTGACGCCCACAGTGTTCTTTGTCTCCATGTGGAACAACACTAGGAGTAAACATTGTTTCTTGCCTTTAGGTTAATCAGTGTTGGGGCCAGGTAAAAATAACTTTGTTGTTTTCTTTAAGAAATGTCTGGTCATGAAAGAAAAAAAATTCAGCCAAAGACAAAGTAAGGTAAATCAATGAAACAATTTACCTATCAGGACTAACAGCTTGCTTATGAAGACTTGCATCAAGACCATTGCCCCACTGTGTCTCCCAATCTAAAGCTATTTTAATAGTAATAAAACAAATCTATCCCCAGTCTCAACCAGTTCCCCACTTGCAAGACCCATCTTAAAACTGCCCAGAAAAGACCCTCAAACTCTCCATAAGTGCTGCCCTAATTTTTTATTTTGAGCCATTACTAAGTTCCATCAGGGTGGTGTACTCCCTTACTGGTCCACAGATTTTTCTGGTGTTTTTTCTTGGGAGAAATATACAGTCAGTACTATTCTGCTGTAAATCTGTATTGACATCCTATTATCAGGATGTAATGTATTCTGCAGTATTCTGACAAAGTCACCACAGCAAGGTCGCCCATCAGATTATTTGAAGATGATGAGGGATGCAGACAGGTGAGAGGATGCGCACCGCAGACACAGTTTTATCCAATGACGCGGGGTGGTAACTGGCGGCAGAAAGCACATCGAGATTTTGAGTGGTGGGGGCGATTTCACTCATCTGCTAACGTGGACCCCTCATTTCTGAGCAGTGCAAAGCTCTAGCGTATTTCTGGACGGGAGCAGAAGGGATTGTTGACACAGTCGCTCGGCAGTGCTCTGCGGCTCCTCACTGTTCCCACGATGAAGCACAGTTTACGGCTTTTGAAAACCTTTGTCTTCTGACCTCTGCTTACTCCTCCTTTTTATCTTAGGCATCCCCTTCCCCATCATTCATATTTTTCTATCCATACATCCATTCATTTTGCAAACACATTAGGTACTTGTCTTCGGACCTTTGCACGTGCTATTCTTACTGTTTGGACCACATTTCCCCCACTTACCCAGTTAACCCCTATACTTCTTTTTTGTCTCAGCCAAGCTAGTACTTCATTTGGGGGTTGCCTTCTGAACCCCTAAGACTGTACTAGGCGCCCCTCTCATATAGCCCTACAGCAGTGATTTTCAGCCTTTTCCTCTCGTGGTACGCATAAAATGATTACTACACTTGTGCGGCACTCCAAAAAATGCTTTTTGCCAGTCTGAAAAATAGTAGGTACAATGTTGATTCATTCACACTGGACAGCTGTTGTTGTGTTGGCTGTTGTCATCTTTTAATTTGACCACCTAAAGGAAAAGAGGTCAGGGCCCTGACTGAATAGGTAGTGCCTGTTTTAAAATTCTTGCGCACGGCGGTGTGCCATCTGTGACACATTGGTTGAAAATCACCGCCCTGTAGTGCTCTGTGGTTTCTCTCCTACCTGCTATGGTGTTTATTACACTGCATAATAATTAGAGTGCACCTGGTTTTCTCCTGCCCACTCTGGACAGTAAGCACATTGAGAGAGAGAGATTATATGTTCTTTTTTCTATGCATTACCTACCTAGCATATACCTGCATAACAGATACATAATAAATATTGATTGAGTACATGAATAAATACTTTCCCTGCTACCTTCCATGACCTGAAATTTGTCCTTCACCCTCCAGTCTCTCTGCTCTGTGGGTGTCAAGACCATTTCCTGTTGGAAGTACACCCAATGGGAAGCTTTTGAAATTTATTTCACATGTTGATTTTGCTGTAGTTCTGAAACAGTTCTCCCTGCTTCATTGTTTTTATTTACCAGATAGATACTTGCATTTTAGCTCGTCATAGGACTTGAACTAGGAGAGCAAATTTTAAAGCCGCACACATTGCTACCTGTCTGTTTGCATGCCCTCCTTCATGTAATTCTTGTGCTCTTGTTGCATACATTTCACTTTTGTACTTTGGAATCTCTTCCTCTTGAATATGCAAGCTTCTATTTTCTTTCATGCATGAACCCAATTTTTAAAAAAGATTTTATTTATTTTTAGAGAGAGAGGAGGGGAGAGAGAAATAGAGGGCAAGAAACATTACTGTGTGGTTGCCTCTGGGCACCCCCTACTGGGGACCTGGCCTGCAACCCAGGCATGTGCGCCCTGACTGGGAGTTGAACTGATGACCCTTTGCTTTGCAGTCTGGCACTCAGTCCACTGAGCCGCACCAGCCAGGGTTGCACCCAATTCTTAGGATACACATTGTCCTCGTGACCTTGCTTCATGACATCAGCACAGAGGTTCCTTTGGTCTTCCATCTTGGGCCCTCTGCCCACAGCCCCCTCACCCTAACCCCTCCACCTGAGAGTTTATTTTTCATCAAATTACTGTGGTTGCCTGAATTTCTCTAAGCCACCCATGCCATTGAAGCCCATTCCTCTGTGTTTCTAGAGTGATCAGTGAGTCTCTGTTATAGCTTAACGCAGGGTGGGAGAGAAGCCGAGCAGACGGGTGTTATCGGGGCAGGATCAGCACCTGTGCGCCTAGTCGTCTTGGGGTGACTTCATTCATGTAGAAATACCGACTGCGGTGGGATTAGCTTTATATGGGGGAAAGGGTGTCTGTGCAGGTGAAAGATGCCCGAGCCAGCCTGGAGGATTCAGCTGCCATACGGACATTGTGCCAGGCACTGGGGTAGTGAGCGATGCAGTCTCTGCCCTGAAGGAGTTTAGAATCTCAGAAACACTGCAGCATTCTAATAAGTTTCCCACCCCTAACATCCAGTTTCCAGGATACTCTGCTACAATGAATGATTTCCTTGCGCGATCAGTGTACTGTCCACGCCTATTTGTTCGTAGTGAATCACTCAGAGTAAGATATGAGCCTCGGAAGGAATTCTGCCCGTGGGACTAACGAGGGAGGTGAGCGACCAGATGGAGGGGAGGGGGTGTTTCTGACAGACAGGCGGTGTGAAAGGGGCCTCGTGTGGTGTGTTACAACCACTGTACGAGGGAGGGAAGGGAAGGAGACCAGGAACCCCTGCTCTGGTTTGATGGGTTGCCAGGGTGGGAAAGTCTAACCAAATAAAAAGTAAACACAATCCCAAAGCAGCAAATGAGAAGTTAACTTCCTGGGAAGGCTATTTTTGGATCAGCCATCTGAGCCATTGAGTGTCAGAGCCTGGGATCAAATTTCTTGCTGAAGAGACTGGCATGGCAGCTTCTGGAAACTTTCCTGCAGACTCCATGAACTTCAGCCTTCCGGGGCAGCAGGGGCCTCGGTCCCCTGAAGTGGACAGTCTTTTGGAACTTACCTGGTGCCGTCTCAGGTACCTGGTGCCTGGTACCTGGTCTCAGTGGCCAAGGAAGTGGAGCTCCCATAGGACACTGTGCTTCAAAGAGGAACCCTGCCTTTGGGAGCATGTCCCTCTTGAAAGCACAAACATTTACTGAGTACCATCTGCGAGCCACTAAGCTGGGCACGGCTCATATAGCCATGAATAAAATGTAGGCCCTGTCCTCATGGAGCGTCCAGCCTAGTTGGGGATACACTTTCATAAATGAAAATTATGATGCCATGGGGTGCATATAATATCGGGGTGACAAGTTTACCAACGATGTCAGAGCGATGGGCCCTCTCCTTAAGAGTGAAGTTGAAGCAGAGTACAGAAGGGGAATGAACACTCTCAAATCTTCAGATGAGGCTAAATTATATTTTAATATCTTATTTCCAAATTGTGCCTCCTAGCTGATGTGGCCTTGGGAAAAACACCCATCAAATATGGTTGTATATCCCGCTGGTTTCTGATCTCTAAAGAGATGGGTTTATATCTTTCAGCACTCTTTGTAATTGCACTCAGCACCCTGCTCTGCTGGCTGCTGCTAATGCCAGCGTGCTTCCGACTGAAGCAGAAAGGTACCACACTGACTTCATCAGGCCTCTGCACTGAAAATAGATCTTTGGTGAAAACGTAAGGGCAAAATGTAAAATGGGGCTCTCATTTTGATCCTTATCTGTTGGTATAACATGTCTATTGTCAAGCGTTTTACCTGGTCAGCATATTTTAAGGACCGACTCTTAAATAGGCTTCAAGGGAAATAAAACTGCATAATAAAAAATCATAGAATGTAAAAAGACGGATAAGTTTATAAAAGGCTTGGGCTGAGTGCCTAGGTAGCATTCACATGATTCTCTTTGCCAGGATAATGGAAAGTCTTTCCTTCCTAAAGTTAGAGTCGTTGGGAAGACGGGGACACGTGTTTGTTCTGAATTAGCCTTCCACGAATTGAAGAATAGATGACAGACGTGACTCTAGTCACCAGACATTATTAGAAGTTGGGAGTGGAAGAGACAGGGCAGGTTTCTGCAGCCGAGACAGCTCATGCGTCATGAAGAACGACAGGAATCAAGAGGAGCAGACTGGTTACGAGGATGAAGATTCTGCAGCCAGAAGAAACGTGGGGAGTTCCTGGCTGTTTTCCATCTGACTGACTGATCTGTTCCAGTTTACTTGGCTTACTTCTGTTTAGTTATTCTTTAAAAATATGTGAATACTCAATAATATTTTTGAAGTAGGAGCAACATTCTTGTTGCATTAGGCTGTATGATGATGCCAGGAGATCATGAACAGCGCCTGGCACGGAGTAAGTGCTTAACCAGGAGGAACCCTTGACCCCTTGCAGTGTTGATGATCCGCAGCGTTGTTCAGTGCTTGGGCTAAGACAGGAGTATTGGGAAGAATGTTACAGAATTATGCCAGGAGAGTGTACTAAAGGAGAAGAATATGTGTGTTCTTACCCAGGAAAGCTAGGAGACAGGAACGCTGTCTTGCCGGAGTAGATCTTGAAAGAATGTGAGACTAGCAAAATCCTGGAATTTCAAGCAATAACCCTGAGGAGCAGGAGAGCAAAGGCAATATAGTGGAAGAAAGATTATGAGGTGGAGAATCTCACCCCAGACAATGTCATTTAATCTGTGAGTCCCACTGGGCCTTCAGTTGTCACTACCCCTCGATTCTCAAATTCTTGAGCCAGTCCATTCTGGGTACAAGCCTCTTTGAGTTTTCTTACAACGCAACAAAAGAGTTCGTGTAAAAAATACGAAATTCACATGTTTCAGTTTTTGATAAAAGAAGAGTATTTGCTCCTCTCTTTTCTTGTCTTGAATGTAGACAGGAAGCCTAGAGCTGCATTAGCTGGCTATCACCACGAGGCAACCAGCTCGAGGGAAAGGCTGAGAGAAACATCCCTGGCATCCCCGTCCTGACGTTACAAAGCCACAGAAATTATACCATCCTCACTTTCTGTGTTAGTTCACTGGGGCTGCCGTACAAAGTAGCACAGACTGGGTGGCTTAAATGTATTTTCTCCTAACTCTGGATGGTGGAAGTTTGAGATCAGTTTTCAGCAGGATGGCTTTCTTCTAAGACCTCTCTCCCTGGCTTGTAGATGGACATCTTCCTCTTGTGTCTTCACATGGTCTTCCTTCCGTGTGAGCCTGTGTCCTAACCTCCTCTTCTTATAAGGACACCAGTCCTGTGGGGTTGGGACCCACCCTAGTGACCTCATTGCAACTCAGTTAAAGATGCTATTTCTAAATAGAGTCACATTCTGCAGTAGTGGGGTTTAGAAGTTCAACATATGAGTTTTTGAGAAAAACAGTTTATCCCATAACTCTTTTATTGCAGAAAAGCAACATCTACAACAGTAATCATATTTTTAGATTATTTTTGTTAATATTTTAGTAGCTAAATGAAATTGTTAAGCACTGATGGAAGAAGTTCAATCTAATTTCTATTTCTGCAAATATATTTCTTTTTGATTACTTGGAGCTAGGCTCTGAACTCATGTTTTGTTAAAACATGTAATTCTCAAGAGAAAGGCAGTTGCAGACAAAAGATGCCTTGCTTCTTAGTTCAGGGAACACCTTCGTTTTGTGTTTTTTTAAAAGACAGATTTCTCTAAAAAAAAACAGGAAATAAATTTAGAGCTTTAATAGCTTAGAGAGACCATAGGAGCAGGGGAAACTTTTTAAAAAGCAATGTAGGCTAGGCTTCATAACACAACAAGATCCCTGCTTTACAGATGGATATCTGACCGAGAGGATTGATGATAACTCCTTCCACTACCCGAGCACTTTCTAACTCCTGAACACCAAAGAGACAGGCAGCTTCCCCCTTTCTCCGAGACTGTATTGCTATGTTCAGTCATAAAACTTGAGTTGGTAACTGCAATTGTTAAGGTTTTCAACTACACAGTGGATACATTACCTTTTCGCTTAGAGAGCACTTTAGCAGAACTACATCTCCCCAGGGGGCGAAAAGCCTGTGTAAAGTTGGATTCTAGGTTTGTTGGGTGAAAAAAAGAAATACACTCTAAGTGCTGAAGAGAAAATCGAGTTTTAAAATATTGTCTATGAGTTGTTTTCTAATAGATTCTAATTCCTCACAGAGGCAATCATATTTGAAATGAGATTTGAGTATTGGGACAATGCATGGTATTTGAAAGTTATTCACACAGATAGAAGAAAGCATTAATACTTTTGTCCTTATATTAAGATATAAGACCTGATACTATATCTCTGCATGGGCTGAGCTTCTATGACTTTTTAATGGAATTTTAGTTTGACTAGGACCAAAGAGGGAGAGGGCTGAGCTGGCACGGAACCAAGACAGCTTTTTCATCAGCTGCACTTTGTCCAACAGAGGGCGCTTGGAACTCACATATATCTGCAGAGAGCAGCAGCGGCAGCTACATTTAAGAGACCCCACTTTCATTCCCATGGCGATTCTTAATTAACACGTAGCATCAGGGTTTCATTGACACTGGTAGAATGAGGTGACTGTAACCTTGATTAATAAAATGTGTAATCATTTTGGAAATATCAAGAGTTAGAAACTTGTTAGATATTTATTCTCGTTGATTACACTGGACTGTAATCAATTAAAAATAACCCTAAATTACAGATTATTCAAGCTCCATTTCCTGGGTAAAATATTTATTTCTTCTTAAGAATAACATTGATTATATGGTTCTGAATATTTACGGGTAAGACAGTAGTAACAGGCTAAATATGTATTTTATTTTTATGTGAGAATTAAATTGTTTGTTATTTCTCAACATCAGTAAGCAAGTGCCAGTCACAGGGAAATGGAGCTTTAGAGTGTTATTTATATATTTCTAAAATTCTATCTTTTTTTCAGAATCCTGATCAAGAATCACAATGAGGAAAATGAAATTTCTGTTGTGTTCACAAGGCAAAAGCTTTGATTTACCACTGGAGGGCACTGTTCACTCTGTTATCTTCCCGAAACCTTCAGCCCTTAGGGCTCCTATTGCAATGGAAATGCTGCATTTACGAAGGTTTGTGAATAGTGTAGGAATAATCAGGAGCACCCCACAATTCTGGAGAGATCTTTCCCCTCCTAATGCTTCTGTTGATTGTGACGCAAAGTACTCGACTGCACTAAATGTAAACTGGAGGGATTCAACATACTCAGTTTGTCCATGTGCTGTGTACATCCCTAAAACGGACTTCGCTTTCATGAACTTTTTATTCTCATAAAATAGACAAAGTACAAAATTAAAAACTTTATACTTTTCCTCTCCTGTTTTTACTTTTGACTTATTGATCACATTTGTACTTTATCTTTGTGTGATGTTTTCAGCACAAAGCCTTGGAGTTCAGTAGCCTCTCCCTCTCTCTCTCTCCAAGTTAATGAATAAATAATTGAGCTCATAACATTCCTGGTCATTGCACTCTGAGAGGGATTAGAATCTGCCACCCCAAAATATGCCTTTTGGGATATTGATTATTTTAAACGAAAGACTCAAAGGACTTTTAACCCTCACCCTTTACCTGCCTAAATGCCTTCTGATAGAAAAACCTGCTTCAGGAAGGGAGTCTCAGCACATTCACCTCGGCATGTACGAATTAAGTGTGGCAGACGGGGAGAAATCTAGCAGAGCCTATTTGCTGGGCTGCCGCCTGTGTCCCACTGTTTCTGGCGTGCCCATGGAGACTTTGTTTGCCACATGTTTCCCTTTTCTCATCTGCTTGTGAGTTGCCCACTTCTCCTTTCAGACACCTGATCCCTGCCTCCATCTCCTCTGTCCAGAATGACAGATGAGCCACAACTGCCCAGTGCTTCCCGGAGTCTCATATTCTGTGGAGAGCCCATGTTACGTACTTAGTAAATTTAGTCATTTTCTCCTGTTAGTCTGTCTCGTGTGAATTTGATTATTAGTCCAGCCAGAAAAACTTGGAAAGTTTGGAGGGAAATTTACTTTTTCTATCCCCACAACACATTTTCTCGAGTTGATCAATCGTATCACCAACTCTGATGTTGTATATAATTCTGGTTTCTCAGTAAGGCATGTAGTAGATTGTATTATTATTTGAAAATATTTACTCCACCTTTTTCCCAATAGGAGGAAAATATTGCCCACTCTATCATGCTAAACTTGGTCAGTGAAACTTGGTCAGTAAGCCCCCCAAGAGGGGATTCGTAATGGGGTCCAGAACTTGGGAAGTCTAGCCATATAGGATAAGAGGCCTGGCCAGGGGGATGGGACATATGGAGCAGGGCCATCGAGAGGTATTTTGCACAACAGTAGCAGCAGGATAACTTCATACCTGATATGCAGAAACAGTTAATTTGCATGTTAACAAGTTTAGCTAGAGAGATGGGAGTGACTTTGACCCATGATGTAACTGGGAGGCAGGTCCCCCTGGTTACAGCACCTACCTGAGAGCTTGGAGATGGTTCACTCCACTGCCTGGGGCCTGCCTGCCCGGACTGATTACGGCAGCCGAGAGAGGCAAAAAACTGGGAGTGCTGGCAGGTGTGGCTGATTGTGGGAGGAGTCGGAAATGGGGCTACAGAGGAGGTTCCAGGCTGGGATTTAAACTAAAGGCGGGGCCCCTCTGAGGAGGAGAGATAATGCAGGACTAAGGGGGATAATATGGGACCGTTCAGGACAAAATGGGGAGGAAGGACTCTCACTGGTGGGCCATGAGAAGGGGCCATGAGAAGGTGCCACGTGGGTGTGGATTAAGAATTGGAGATCCCGGTGACACGGCTGATGGTGCTGGGGTGCCAGCTGACGGTGCAGAGGCCTGCCAGCTGAGCATGGATTACTGGGAGGAACCAGGAATCTAGAGGAGCTATGGACTTCTCTTTCTTTTTCCTGAGAGGTGGTACCCCTGACTGGCCCGGTCAGGCAAGGGGGGAAGGAAGTACTGAGTGTGTGTTCGTGGGTGTTTTAAGGGACTTTGTGATTTTAACAGTGATATTCTGCCGTTACTTTAAGCCTGTATAACTTTTGAGTAAATATTTCCTTTCCTTCTCACCAGACTCTGGCATTGAGAGCCACAATTTCTAAGGGTGGCAGGCAAATATGAACCTAGGACAGAGGGACCCTGGGGGAGGGGGCTTTTTTTGGTGACAGTATCTGGGCCCCCCCACCATGGGTCCATTCTGTAATAAAGTGGTACTTGGTGACCTGTCACGTGGGTAAGAAATGTGTTTGTTCTTATTAGCCATTGGAGTTTTGGGGTTGCTTTTTATGCAGCAGGCTGACTAATATAAAAATTGATACGAGGCGTGTGGTGCTCTTGTATGAAAATAAAAATAGGTGGCAATTGCCTCAAGATAAAGCTGTAGGTGGTACGAAAGCTCCTAAGCAAACTGAAAAGGGTAGTGATTAATGCAGTATAGTTTTTCTGCAGTGGCAATAACTTGGGAGGCAGACAGTGCTCCGGATAAACTTATGGCTTTGGCTGGAGAGGAATTTAAACAGGATATTATTAAAGCAAGTTAGTTTTTATTAGCTGCATTTGACAAGATATTTTAAAATAAAACAAATTTAGAAAATAACTGGCTCATTTGCAGGAAAGGATACAGGAGAAAAATAACCTCAAAATCTGGGGTCTCAGAGTTGAAATATGGGACTGTTTTTAATCTTCAACTGATAAAAGGTAAAATCAAGCGATGTTTGGCCCCAAACCAGTGATTATAATGTGGGCTGAAGTAGCATCATGGGAGTGGCCCCAGTTTCTAAC
>PVKM010030126.1:0-17433 GCA_004027735.1 Carollia perspicillata | reverse complement strand
TATCTGACAAAAGAGGCAAAAAACATAAAATGTGCTAAAGATAGCTTATTTCATATGTGGTATAGGGAAAATTGAACAGATATATGTAAAAATGTGAAACTAGAATGTCTTCTTACACCACACAAGAATAAACTCAAAATTGAATAAAGATTTAAATATTACATTCAAAATCATAAAAATCCTAGAAGATAACAGACAGTATAATCTTGGACACTCCTTTTTTTAATAATAATTTTTTGTTGTTCTATTACAGTTGTCCATATTTTCCCCTTTTGCTCTCCTCTGCCGATCTCACCTAAACCCCCACTCCCACAGACAAATCCCTTCCATTGTCTATATCCTGGACATGTCCATGTCCATCAATACATGTTCCTTTACTAGTCCTGTCTCCTCCTTTCCACCCTTGTTCCCCCTCCTCCTGCCACTGATTACTGTCAGTCTATTCCTTGTTTCGATGCCTCTGGTTTCATTTTGCTCATTTGTTTGTTTGTTCATTAGGTTTGTCTTATAGGTGAGATCATATGGTATTTGTCTTTCACCTCCTGGCTTATTTCACTTAGCATAATATTCTCTAGTTCCATCCATATCATCACAAAAAGTAAGAGTTCCTTCTTTCTGCTGCATACTGTCCCATTGTATGAATGTACCAGTTTTTTAATCCACTCATTTACTGATGGGCACTTAGGCTGTTCCTAGCACTTGGCTATTTTAAACAATGCTGCTATGAATATAGGGGTGCATAGGTTCTTTCGAATTGGTGTTTCAGGATTCTTAGGACATAATCCCAGACATTGAGTCACTGGATCAAAAGGCAGCTCCATTTTTAGTTTTCTGAGAAAATTCCATATTGTTTTCCACAATGGCTGTACCAGTCTGCATTCCCACCAACAGTGTAGTAGGGCTCCATTTTCTGCACAACCTCATCAGCATTTATTGTTTGTTGGTTTGTTAGTAATGGCCATTTTGATGGGTGAGAGGTGGTATCTCATTGTGGTTTTAATTTGCATCTCTCTGATGGCTAGTGATGCTGAGCATCTTTTCATATGTCTCTGTGCCTTTTGTGTGTCTTCTTTGGCGAAGTGTTTGTTCAGGTCCTTTGTCAATTTGTTAATTGGATTGTTTGTCTTTCTGGTGTTGAGCTGTATAAGTTCTTTATATATTTTGGAGATAAAACCATTGTCCTAGGTATTATTGACAAATATGTTTTCCCATATGGTTGTTTCCTTCTTCATTTTGATGATGTTTTCTTTAGCCATGCAGAAGCTTTTTAATTTGATGTAGTCACATTTGTTTATTTTTCTCCTTTATCTCTTTTACCCTAGGAAATATGTTAGTGAAAATATTGCTGCATTGGATTGCTGCAATCTGTCTGCCTATGTTTTCCTCTAGGACTTTTATGATGTAATGACTTATATTTAAAGCTTTTATCTATCTTGAGTTTATTCTGGTGTATGGTGGAAGGTGGTTGCCTAATTTCATGTTTTTGAATGCACCTTTCCAGATTTCCCAATACTGTTTATTGAAGAGGCTATTTTTATTTAATTTATGCTCCTGTCACTTTTGTCAAATATTAATTGGCCATAGAAATATGGGTTTATTTATAGACTCTCTATTTTGTTCCATTGATCTATGATATCAAACTATAATTCAAGGCCACTGCATTCAAAACAGTCTGTTACTGAAACAAGATCAGACATTACTTGTGGCAATATTTTTCTGATAGATCTCCTCTGGCAAGGGAAACTAAATTAAAAAATTAAATAATGGGACTACAATAAACTAAAAATCTTTTTACAGCAAAAGAAACCATCAACAACATGAAAACACAACCCACTGAATAGAGAACATGTTCACCAATGATGCACCTGATAATGGGTTGGTTAATATCTAAAATTTATAAAGAATTTATCAAACTCAACACCAAAAAAAGTACAATTAAAAAATGAACAAAGAACCTGAACAGACACTTCCCCAAAGAAAGAATACAGATGATCAATAGACATGAAAACATGCTCAACATCACTAATGATCAGAGAAATGCAAATTAAAACCACAATGAGATACCACCACACACCGAACAGAATGGCTATCATCAATAAATCAACAAACAGTAAGTGTTGGTGATAATGTAGAAAAAAAGGGAACCCACTATTGGTGGGAATGCAGATTTTGGTGCAGCCACTATGGAAAATACTATGGAGTTTACTAAAAAAAATAAGGATAGAGCTTCCTTATGACCCACTTCTGGGAGTATAGCCAAAGAAACCCAAAACATTAATTTAAAAGAATACATGCACCCATATGTTCATCGCAGCATTATCTATCATTTCCAAAATTTGGAAGCAACCCAAGTGTCCTTCAGTTCATGAATATAAAACAGTCATGGTATATTTGCTCAATAGTATACTACTCATATATTAAAAAGATGAAATTTTTACTCTTTGTGACAGCATGGGTTGACCTGGAGAACATTATGCTAAATGAAACAAGTCAGGCAGAGAAAGACAATTACCACATGATTTCACTCAAATGTGGAATCTAATGAAGAAAGAGCTCACATGCAAAATAGAGACAAATTGATAGAGAACAGGTTGACCAATTTGGGGACATTGGGGGAATGAAGGAATTAACCAAAAAAGAAAAAAGTGAGAGAGAGAGAAAGAGAAATAACTCATGCACATGAACAACAGTGTGGTGATGGGGGAAGAGGGTCTGAAGTAATAAATGGTAATGAAAAAAGTACAACAAAAATAAATAGAAAAGACAGAAAATATTTTGAAATGAATGAAAACAAAAATACAACATAATAATACTTATAGAATGCAGTGAAAATATTGATAAGAAAAAACATATTGCTGTGAGTTCTTTAAGACACTAAAAAAGCAGTAAATTGAATTCATATTGAGCAGAAGGGAAAAATAATAAAGAGTACACCAGGAATAAATGAGATAGAAACTAGAACAAAAATAAAGAATAACAACAAATCCAAAAGTTTATTCTATCAAATAATTCTCAAAACTGACTAAATTTAAAAAAAACAACTAGGGATAAGAAAAAAAACTTAGGCCATGGCTGAATAGCTCAGTAGGTTAGAGCATCATCCTGATACACCAAGGTTGTGGTTTTGATCCTGGTTGGCCAAGTGCATGAATCAACCAATGAATGCAAATAAGTGGAATAACAAATCTCAATCTCTCTCTCTCCCCCTGTCTCTCTCTTCCTCTCTCACTCCCCTCCTTTATTTCTCTATAAAATTAATATAATTTTTTTCAAAATAAATTAGAAAGAAAGAAGAGAATAATAAAATTATGAATAAAGGAGTGAGGGAGAGAAACTATTAATATTACATAACTCTATGCCAACAAATCAGAAAACTTAAATCAGAAGTAAAAATTCCTAGAAAGATACAAACTAATTAAATGATACAAAAAGGGAGAATATATGCACAAATTTATCACAAAAATTACAACTATTTACAAAGAAAGTCTCAGATCAGACAGTTTCCGTGTTGAATTCAACTATATATCTAAAGAACTAAACAAAATTTTCACCAACTCTTCCAAAGAAAGAGGAAAATGTATCATTTCACAACTCATTCCAGTCCAGTATTATCCTAATACCAAAATAAGACAATTAAATCACATGAAAATAAAGCTAAGTAGATGTAAAATTTTTTAACAGAATACTAGAAAACCAAATATACCTACTTATAAAAATATTATACACTGTTACCAAGTGGAATTAGTAACACAGGATTAATTCAACACATGAAAATCAATCAATATAATATACACTATTAATAAAATATAAAATCTACATGATAATTAACAGACAAAGAAAAATGAAAGATCTTTCTCTCTGATATCAGGGAAAAGGCAGGGATATTTGAGCTTATCATTTCTATTCAACATTATATTGGAGCTTTTTGTTAAGACAATGAGTCAAGAAAATAAAATTAAAAGCCTCTGTATCAAAAAAAAGAAATAAATAAAATTATCTATTAGCAAATGACCTTATCTTGACTTTAAAAAAACCCTAAGGAATTCACACACACACACACGCACGCACACACACACACCACAACTGATGAGCTAATAAATGAGTTCAGTATGGTTGTAGGAAAGATGATTAATACTGAAAATCAGTTATTTTTCTATACCCAACAATGAACAATCTAAAGACAACATTAAGAAAACAACTCAATATATAATAGTATCAAAAATAATAAAATACTGCAGAAAATATTTAATAAAATGAATAAAAGTCTTATAGACTGAAAACTTCAACTATTGTAGACTGAATTAAAAAAATCCTAAAGAAGTGAAAAGACATATGTACATAAATTAGAAGTCTAAATGTTTTTTAAATAACAATAATATCCAAATTTATTTGTAGGTTAAACATGACCTTATAAAAACTTTCCCTGCTTTTTTTTTGCAGAAATTATAAACTAAACTGAAAATCCACATGAGAATGAATATGAACAATCTAGAACAATCACGACAATCATTTGAAAAGGAGCAAAGTTGTAGGGTTCATACTTCCTGATTTCAAAACTAACTACAAATCTACAACAACCAAGACTCTGAAGTATTGGCATAAGGATGGACACATATATCAGTACACAACAATTGAGAATTCAAGAATAAATCCATATAGCAATGGTCAGTAGATTTTCAAGAAGTGTTCCTAGGTGATGTAATGGGAAAAGAATTGCCTTTTCAACTAATGGGTCTGGGACAACTAAATATCAAGATACCATAGAATTAATTTGGATCTCTACCTCACATCTTACACAAGTGTTAACTCAAAATGACTCAAAGATTTAAATGTAAGTGCTAAAACTGTAGAACTCTTAGAAGAAAACATGGGGATAACTCTTCACAACCTTGAATTTACTAAAAAAATAGATAAATTAAATTTCTCAAAATTAAGAAAACTTGCTGTTTCAAAGGACACTCAATAAGGTAAAAAGACAACCCAAAGAATTGGAGAAAATATTTGTAAATCATTTACAAAATTAATACCTAGTACTCAGAATATATATAGAACACTTACAATTCAACAATAAAAGACAAATAACTCAAATGGTTAATAAGAACATGCAAAAATAGTCAATACTATTTGTCATTAGAGAACTTCATATCAAAACCATAATGAGATAACATTTCACACAAATTAGGATGTCTACAATCACAAATGCACAACAAATGTTAAGTATATGGAGAAAACAGAACCTAACACTTTGCTCATGGGACAGCAAAACTGGCCACAGACATATTGAAAAAGAGGGCTTTCCCAGGGAAGCAATAATGACTTGGTAAAAGATCCAGTAGACTGACAGGTACCAGAGTGGCATAATGACCCCTGAGTAGGCCCAAAAGGTGCTAAGAAAAACATTTTAAATATAGCTGGCACAACTGCCAAATAATAGTAATTGAAGCTCCCCATAGAGGTAGAACAGGTCAGATCCTGAGATTGTTCTGTGTTGTGGAATTCGGAGGGGTAAGAAGATGGAGGTCCAGGGAGACTAGGTCAGATGGTAGAGGAAGTGCCATGTTTTAACAATCAGGATGACCATATTATTGCATATGAACGAACTGAATACCAGCACTGATTAAAGTATAACTTGCTAATGGGTTCTATAGAATGAGGAAAGAGAAGGAATAACTCAGAATAATTCCTAAGATTTATTTAGGAATTATGAATGCTGTTCAGTATTATGTTGATT
The DNA here is from genome assembly GCA_004027735.1 of Carollia perspicillata. Lineage (NCBI taxonomy): Eukaryota > Metazoa > Chordata > Mammalia > Chiroptera > Phyllostomidae > Carollia > Carollia perspicillata. The sequence goes on along the minus strand of PVKM010030126.1, from coordinate 11,702 downwards.
AAAGAGAGCAAGGTCGGGTAATAAAGGGCTTTTTGTGGGGTATGTGACTTTTAACAATGAATAGTCACAAACATGTCACATGAGACTTATCATTTATCAGGAAATTCTAAGAAAAATTTGGGGCTAGAGATACAGATTTTGGATGGTTTTTAATACTCTAGAACTCTATGAAATCACCAAGAGACAGCATGTAGCTACAGAAAAGGGAACAAGAACCAAGCCTTGGAGACTTCCAATATTCAAAACAGAGAAGAAAAGCAGCCTCCAGAGTTGGAGGAAATAGTCCACAGACATCTGTCGCTTCTAACACAATTGCACAACTAGGGAGTTCCCAAAACTACACTCGGGTTTGATAATTCTCTAGAATGAGTTATAGAACTCACTAGAAGCTGTTATATCCTAGAATCAATACGTGACAATACTCCATGTGACCTTTAGTCTCTAGCCTTTTTAAAGGTAGAGTGGGTACTGAGGTTTCCAAAGCTCCCACTATAAATCATATTATTGGACAGTCTAGTGGCTACAGCCCCTGGTAAACACAATAATTTATCAGACAGGACATTCCAAGGGCCTAGATACCACCTCCCAGTTGTACAGGGAAAAGGCCTGACCTCTCTTTGAGTAAGGTTAATTTTTATTTTTATTGCACAGAACAATAAACTCAAGTGGTAAAGGCAAACAGGAACCCTTGAAATTGCATGCTTTCACAATAGCCAAGAGATGAGATTATCTTAAGAAGAAGAAAGTACTCAACTATTTCGAATTCTATGAGTAGTTTAATAACAATGAAAACAGAGTGTGAACATCAGATAAAGCAACACCTGTGGCCATTAGCTACTTAGAAAAAAAAGTTTCCATGAAATGGTGAGATGAGGATACATAGAGAGAGAGACAGTGGGCACTGAGTGTAAGTTATATTTTAAAGGGAGATGGAGAAATTGGGCAGTAGCAGAATGGCAAGATAAAGTTATGAGAAAATTTTAAAAGATGGATGCTTTTAAACATGTTTATATATTATCAAAAATATTAAGTAGGTGTGGAGTTCTTGAAATGCAGAAAGAAAGACATGCCTGCAGAAGCCAGATCCAGGAGGTCACAGGAGGTGATAAAGTCAAGATCTGAAGAAGAGAGGACTTGACCAGGACATGTCTGCTTCATTCATCCTAGATGTGAATGCCATGGTGATGGGAGGTGGCAGGGTTTATTTCCTATTGCTGATGGTTTGACCAAAGAAAAGTTGGTAGTAAATTGTTGTCTCCAAAGCAGAGGAATTTAACTCACTACAGAAGTGATAAGAGTGTCTTGAAGTGTTGCATGATCTATTGAGTGTGCAATAAAGAATCCAAGCTGACACTATAAGCTAAGTTGTGATATTGTACATCCACAGCCACTCCCTGTGATTACAATGAAGATAGAAAGGGGAGAGTTAGACTTAAGTAATGATGGACTGTGGAATCTACTCTGCAGTGAGAGTGGAAGAAAAAGGAGTTGGGGACAAATTATACTGGACAAGGGTTGATTGGAGGTCTTGATGATTCAGTTGTTTTAGTTACTGCCATTTGATGCCCCTGTTGAAAACCGATCTCACACATTTTTGTGGATGCTTGTACATTGATACAGAAATCATCTGGTTACCTAGATGTCAGTACAACACAGCATATGCTTGTTTCTCTCGGTTTGCATTTTTTGGTTCACACTTACATGCTTAGCCCCTATTCCCAAATTTCAACCATCCTGCTGAAAGAGTTGGGGTCAAAGTGACTTGAAGCCAGCATTATACTTGGATAAAACTAGCTCTCCTACAAAACACAGTTTGGCCCTGGTTCTCTCTTTGGCCTTCAGTTTTCTTTCCTGGCCATCTGAATATTATCTCAGTTCTCCCAAAAGATTCTAATTATATGGCGTCCAAACTAAAAGGTTCAGGTGCTGCATCCAGGAATACTGTTTCACTTTTAACATCCCTCTCCTTCATGGGTTTAGTGAAATGCCTCCCCTTAGTTGGTGTTTCCTATACCCATAGTGCTAAAGGAGTTAATCCATTGATATAAAATGATAGAAGAATAACTTAGAAAACAAAAGGAATCTTTTAGAATTAAGAGGTAAATTAGGTAATTTACCACTTAGAGTCAGCAACCACGGCAGTGGCCATCCTTCCATGGTATGGGGTGAAGGTTAAACACATTGTGTGCGTGTGTGTATTAAATAGGCTGACTGACAGCTCCCAGGAATGGACCCTCCAGGGACCTTGAGCCAGGAAATAATATGGAAACAAAGGGGCAAGGTATGGTATGACCTCTTCAACTAGGTTCTAACCAAAATTACTAATGTTCTTACTGGGTCCACTAGTAAATCAGTATGAGAATAATGACCAACATGTCCTTTCATAATTTTTAGGGTTTCTTAAAAATCATCTGTTAGATTTTTCCTAGTTGAAAGAGAAAGCTTTTTAATTTAAATACACATCAAACTTTGCAAATTAAAGAGCAGGCTGTATAGTGATCATGTGACTTATATAAGGAAAATAGTGATGCTCTACTAATTTGTTATATCTTTATTCACTTATTAATTTTTAATCTTGGAAGTTACAAAAATAATCCTTGTTGACTAGGAAGTCAATCAATGGTTTATAATAAATGATTAGTCAGTGAAAACACCCCAAATTGAGACTTACTGGTAAGTCTGAATTTCATAAGCTAAATTACAGTTAAACTTCTACTGGAAAAAATATTCCTTCTTTCATTTGACACTAATTGGTAGAACATTGAAAATCTTAGCAATGAATCAAAAGGGGTAAGTTCTTTCCTACAAATGTTCATAACACACAAGAGTAAAATATCTTCAGCTTTTCTACTAAGGTGTTTATTTTGTGCATAGAAAATTAAACTTACTGGGTTGTATGTGTGACTGTATATTTGTGTATAAAATTAGATATGAAACACATATTTTCAAGTAATATAATAATACATATTTATTGTGATATTCTTTAAACAACCAAATTCTCTCTTGTTAAGAAATATCTAAAAGACTGGAAATAATTGAGCTGACTTTTCTAAACCAGAATAGCTAGGCTCAAATTAATCATATTCATGCTCTAAAAATTCTGATTTTCTGCTTATATCTATATACTGTAACCAAATTGAAGAAATTCTAGTGTATAGGTCTTGTACTGCTTGTGACAAAAAAAAAATGTTTATACATATGTTCAGTCTAATATATTATGGAAGTATATCTCTTTAAAGGTCAAAAAAGTCAGTCATGGTAATTATGATAATAGAGTTGTATTTAAACTGTATACAGGGTGCAGTAAAATTAGGTTTGCGGTTGTTCGTATGGAAAATAATATAATAATGTTAATATAAGGATAGACTCTGTGATTTGCATACTCACAACTGGTAACCTACTTTTGCCCAACCCTGTATATTATAACAGTATTAATATATCTAAACCATATAAATTTAGTAATTTTACCTCTTCAGCTATCCTAGAGAGAGGAAAAAAAGGCAAAATATATAGCTATTTCCACTCTTTCCTCACAGTAAAGAAGTTCACTATTTTACTTCATGTACAGAGTTTTCAAATATCATATATAAAATGTTAAAGTTAACAAATTATATAAAACTGTTTATAAATAATCTCCTCAGGACAATTGCACAAAGACTAACAATTATTATGAAAATAATCTCTCTGTTTTGCCTAACATAGTCAGTCAAAAAATGCGTATCCTTCCAGTCACCAAAGTTATCTGACCTCAGGAAACCCAACTAATGACAAAATAAAAGTAGCAACCACGTGTCCTTTGTCTAAAGCAAGTCACAGACAAAGAGTAGAAAACTAGAAACAAAGGGAGGACCACTCTAACTTCAAATTATGCCTAGTATATTAGTAGTTGTATACTCATTACAAGCATTAGTTTTTACTACTACATATACTTAACAACAGAACCACGAGGCTCAAATGAATCTTGAGAGCTTAAGAAATCCTTCTCTCCGCCTTTAGCTAAAACAGTTTGGAGATATTATAGAAAGATTAAAAAACTGCTCAGCATTACCCGTCCTCCTTGAATGACAATGTTCTTCCTTGTGAAGCCATAGAGGAGTCTTCAAGGGCTTATGGAAATAGGAAGCATAAGTAGAAACACCCATATTACTGAAAGTTTTCTGTAGCCACTTACTTGGAAGCAGCAAAAAGGATTCAGTAAAACTCACCTGGAAGCAAAGTTTCAGGTTTATAGTGTTTGATGTGTTTGTTTTTTATGGTTCTATTTTTCTTTTAGCTTATCTTTCATAAAAGCAGTTTTAAAATTGTTTTTACCACAAAAATATTTTGGATGTAAACCAATTAATTTGTTGTTTCATTTATTTTTGTTTCTGCCTTTTATTTTTTAATCCCTGTGTTTTGCCTTAAGACTAGTGTCTATTGATAAAATGAACAAAAATAAAGTATTAATAGAGATAATATTAATTATCTCACCATTGTCACACTTTATGCTAATCTTTACATCATAGGCTTCCAAATGTTGTGATACATTAGAGTCATCTGGGAAGCTTTGCGAAATCCCAAAGTCCAGGTTGTACCTCATAACAACAAAATCAGAATATCTAGGAATGGAAACCATATTTCCATTATCAGTGATTTCCAACATCAGCATGTGTTGGAAATCACTGATGTATCATACAGCACCTTCTTAACCACTCTTCTGAAATAGTGTAACTATGGTGGCTGTCTAGGGCTCATAAGCATCCCTGCTCTGGAGGACCCAAGGTGATGGCAGAGCAGGTGAAAGTTGGACTCACTCCTCCCAAGACCAAGCTGGAATTACAATTAAAATGCAGAGCAACCAGCCTGAATAACCAACTGAAGGCTCATTGAACAAATGACTTACAACCAAGGATTTACAGAAGAAACCACGTTGAGACTGGTAGGAAGACTGAGATGCAAAAATGACTGGACCTGCACCTACCTGTAGGTCTAAGAACTCAGAGTGTTATCTCAGCTATAAATGTTCCCCCTAAGGAGTGAGAGGTTTCAACCCCACATCAGACCACCACACCCAGAGTACCAGAGCCAGGAAAAGATACCTACTCAACATTTGGCTGTGAAAATCAGTGGGAATTCTGTCTGCCAGGAAGATGGAAGTCTGCAAGAGAAATAAATGCCCTCTTAGAAGGCCAGAGCACAACATCTCATTTGCATCCACTCACCCTGGGCTCCAGAAGAGGGATGGCAGAATAGGTAAGAGTCATATGAGGAGAGACTGGGTTCTGGGTCTCTGGGGAGAGACCTGAAGGACCAGGAACCAGTGTCTCTTTGCTAAATCTTTCTCCTACTCCACAGAAACAGCAGCATTATGTTAGTTACTAGATCAGATGGATTTATTGATATCATCAGCATATTTCATCCCAAAGCTGCAGAATATACATTCTTCTCAAGTGTGAGTGGAACATTTCCTGGGATAGACCATATGTTAGGCCACAAAAAAAGTGCCAGTGAATTTTAAAGATTGAAATCATTTCAAGCATCTTCTCTGACCACAATGGTGTGAAATTAGAAGTCAATAACCACCAAAAACCTGAAAAACACATAAACACATGGAGGCTAAATAGCATGCTACTAAACAATGAATGGGTTAAGAATTAGGTAAAGGAAGGAATCAAAAGATACCCTGAAACAAATGAAAATAAGAACACAATCCAAAATCTATGGGACACTTGTGAAACAGTCCTGAGAGGAAAATTCAGAGCATTGCAGGCCTTTCTCAAGAAATAAGAAAAATCTCAAATGAACAACCTAATTTTACATTTAAAGGAACCAGAAAAAGAACAGCAAACAAAACCCAAAGTGAGTAAGAGAAAGGAAACAATAAAAGAGTAGAAATAAATGAATAGAGTGTTATAAAAAACAATACAAAATATCAATGAAACCAAGAGGTGGCTCCTTGAAAAGATAAATGAGATATGGATAAACCTTTAACCAAACTTATCAAGAAAAAAAAAGGTCCTAAGTAAAAAAATCAGTAATGAAAGAGAAGTAACAAGTGACACAATGGAAATACAAGATTATAAGAAAATATGTGCCAACAAATTGGACAACCTGAAAAAAATGGATAAATCCCTAAAAACATAAAATTATCCAAAACTAAAACAAGAAACAGAAAATCTAAACAGAACAATTACAACTAATGGAATTAAAGCAGTGATCAAAATACTTCCGACAAATGAAGGTCCTATATCAGATGTCTTCACAGGTAAATTTTACCAAAATTCAAAATTCATAAAAGAACTAACATGTCTCCTTCTTTAAAAAATATATCCTGTATGACACTGATTTCAGGCTCCATTTTTTATGAGTTCTGTGATGTTAAACATGATCTGCCTTTGCTATGCACACTGCCTAACTTTTTTCATTTGTAAATCAGGAGTAATAATTTGTAGCTACCTTACAGTGTTCGTTGAAGGGTTTATACAATGAATGTAAATGGCTAAACATGAAATAGCTATATGTATTACCCTATTTCCATTTTGTAGATGAAGAAAAGAATAACAAAAAGTTACGTAATTTGGTCATTTGCACAAATAAAGGTCCTGGACAGCCTGAAGGAATACCAGCTTCCACTAAAGCCTATGCATAGACAGCAACCATTCTTTGAAAATATGTAGTTCTCACTGATATATGAAAAATGGTATAACCTAGAGATGGGCTAGAGATGGGCTAGTCTAGGTTAAAACACCCAGGAGACAGTAGTTGTATTGATCTAGGTCTAGCACCTTTTACCAGGTGACTGCAGAGGTAGCTACTGGCTGCTCACTTCTCACAAACCCAAGTAAACTACATAGATTTAAATTGTACTTGTACGTACTCAGGAAGCATGATCGTTTCGTTAACTAGATGCTAATTCCTTCTTACCCCAGTGAAGTGTGGTCACTAATTATAAAGCCTGTGGCATTTTTATCTTATGTCCATTGTGGTATTACATAACTGTCTTTAATTTTCAGATAAATACGGAGAAATAACTTTCTTGAATGTAAGACTGTGAGGAAAGTGTCACATATTTCTGAGTGGCTTTCAACTACAGAATCACTGGAGTAGATATTTTAAAATTTTGATGACTGTACCTCATACTTAGAAAGACTGATTTAATTGATCTTGGGTGGGAGGGGTCCAGGCTACTTTTTAAAAACTTTTAGAAAACTTACTCATGTGACTCAAAAGCAAAGTCAAGATTAAGGATCACAGTAACAAATATAAATTGTGAAGCTTCATTATTTTAAATATATGCTGTAAATGTACCTACAGTCTAAAGTTCTTGTCAGCATGGCCAAACATCAATAGGTACTTCAATAATGATTTATGCAGTATTTTCAATGTATACAGCAAGTTTTCAGCACTGGACTAGAAGAGTGATTGGCTTATTAAACTCCAATAAGTTTTTTAAAGTATATTTTATTTATTATGCTATTACATTTGTTTCTCTTTACCCCCTTTGTCCCCTCTGCCCAGTACCCCCAATCCCCCAGCAATCCTCCCTCTCAGTTCACGCCCATGGTCGTGCATATAAGTTCTTTGGCTTCTCCATTTTTTATACTATTGTTTTGTTTTTTTTTTTTAATTGTTGTTCTCACAGTTCTCCCGCTTTTTACTTGTGGCTCTCCCTTGCCCCTCTGGCTCCCACAGTCAAACCCACACCATTGTCCATGCCCATGGGTCCTTTATACGTGTTCCTTGACTTGTTACTTCCCCTTCTTTTCCCCTTCACCCCCACCTCCTCCTCTTTGTTCACTCTCAGTGTGTTCTTAATTTCAATGTATCTGGTTATATTTTGCTTGCTTGTTTGTTTTGTTGATTAAGTTCCACTTATAGGTGAGATCATATAGTATTTGTCTTTCACTGCCTGGCTTACTTCACTTAGCATAATGCTCTCCAGTTCCACTTATGCTTCACGAAGGGTAGGAGTTCCTTTCTTTCTTTCCTGTGTAGTATTCCATAGTGTAAATGTACCACAGTTTTTTTATCCATTCATTTACTGATGGGTACTTAAGATGTTTGCAGTACTTGGCTGTTGTAAACCACACTGCTATGGACACTAGGGTGCATAGGTTCTTTTGAATTGGTGTTTCAGGATTCTTAGCATATAATCCCAGCAATGAAATTGCTGGATCAAAAGGCAGTTCCATTTTTAGTTTTTTGAGGAAATTCCATACTGTTTTCCACAGTGGCTGCACCAGTCTGCATTCCCACCAACAGTGCACTACAGTTTCCTTTTCTCCACAACCTCACTAGCACTTGTTTGTTGATTTTTTAATGATGCCATTTCTGACTTGTATCAGGTGGTATCTCACTGTTGGTTTAATTTACATCTCTCTGATGGCTAATGATGTTAAGCATCCTTTCATATGCACATGGACCCTCTGTGTGTCCTTCTTGGAGAAGTGTCTGTACAGGTCCTTTGCCCACTTTTTAATTGAATTGTTTGTCTTCCTGGCATTGAGTTGTATGTAGTACATTTACACAATGGAATACTATGCCGCAGAAAGAAAGAAAGAGACCCCTCAAGACAGCATGAACAAAACTGGAGAGCATTATGCTAAGAGAAATAACTCAGGTGGTGAAAGACAAATACCATATGATCTCACCTTTAAGTGGAACCTAATCAACAAAACAAACAAGGAAACAAAATAGAACCAGAGATAAGGCAAAAGAAACAGACCAACAGGGACCAGAGGGGCAGGGGACAAGGGAGGAAAGAAGGGAAGGGCCTAGTTTCTAGTTAAAAAAACAAGTATAAATGACTCATGGAATGGACAACAGGGTTGGGATTGACTGTGGGAGTGAGGGGTGGGAGGAGCATAAGAGAGCAGTGCGGGGGGAATTGGGACAACTATAGTGGAACAATAAAGAAAAAACCAGCTATATGAAGCTTCATGTGTGAAACCTAGACACTATCCTTTTCTTTGGCACTGAAAGTACTACAAGCAAAGAAAGATATTTAAGACAATTCCAAGTGGGCAGGCTTCTTTCTCATTAGTTAATTATTCCATTTCTGGAACACAGAATGGTGTCTAGCACATAAGTACTCATCAAATGTTTCTTAATAAAACAAGATAAAGATGTTTAGTCAATGCAAAATGTGATATACACTTTTAATTTTATGAATGATTGATACCAGTTGCAATTTTATATGGGATGGACAATTAAGAGTTTGAAATTTTTTAGTGGCATGTTTGGCAACCTAGTCCTTATCTAACTCTCCAAATGTGTCTTGGACCATTCTTCCCTGTTCAATTAACTCCAGGCAGAAGTATTTCTTTTCTGGTCATCACAAATATAACACTGTCCCCACTTCGAGGTTCTTTTTTTTAAGATTTTATTTATTTATTTTTAGACAGAGGGGAAGGGGAGAAGAAAGAGAGGGAGAGAAATATCAATGTGTGGTTGCACTCACATGCTCCTCACTGGGGACCTGGCCCTCAACCCAAGGCATGTGCCCTAACTGGGAATTGAACCCATGACACTTCAGTTTGCAGGCTGGCACTCAGTCCACTGAGCTATACCAGCCAGGGCTCAAGGTCTTTTCACTTAATATTCCAAATGCTTGGAAGGCTTTCCCTCCAGCTCTTATCCTCTGTTCTCATCTCCAAGTTTGCCTTCTCAGAGACATCTTCCCTAATGGCCTGTGTCTAGTATCAAACCATGTTCTCCAAACTCCAGTGTACTTAGATTACCATGACTATTTGCTTTATAATCTTTGCCAAAATCTGACATGAATTGTTATATAATTTGTTTACTTGTTTATTGCTTATTATTTGTCATCCTCATTTTAGAGTGTCACCTCTGACAGCAGGGCACATTCTATCTTATTCTTTATAGTTTCTTTAGTACCTAAAACAATATCAGAAAAACTCTAATGAATATTTAATAATATAATGTTAATATTTCACTCATATTTATGTTTATATTTAATATATACATTTAACTTTTAAACTATGTTAAGAGAATTCTTTTCCTTTTTTGCTCTTTAAGGTTTACATGGGAAAAGCTTGACTCAGTGAATCACTAGTCATCAGGTGACATAATACAAAAGGAGAGAATATTTGCCTTATGTGGGTGTGATTTTGTGAAACCAAGCTTCCAGCTACCATAGAGGTTTTTACCTTGCTGCAAATGCCGTCGGACATTTAGATTAGGTTTCTGACTATTCAACACACACATAAGGTTAAATAATGAAAACATAGGGAAATGGATGAGAAGTCTTCAAATATACATGTTTAGAGTCTTTTAGAAAAATTAATCTGTAGTATTTATTTTTATTAAAATACATGGTATTATACAAACTCTGGTTTCTCTTTAGGTCACATAAATCCTTTGCCTTTTTAAAATACATGGTATGATGGAAAATGAACTGAACCGAAATTAAATTACAATCAATCACAGGCCTTTTATTCCAAAATCTATTTGGTTATTGTGCAGTCAAGATAAATTTAAAATATTTTGGAGCTTTCATGCATTCTATTCATTAGTAGTTTGGAACAATGACCTTAGTGGCTTTTACACTTTCAAATAGGATATCTGTTAATTCAGGATAGAATTAGTATGTGAGGTGAAGCCAGGTCTTACTTATTTGCTATGATACAGGGATTAAGAATATTTCAACCAAGTAAATGACAATTTATTTCTTTCATTTGATTATAAAATACACTTTGGCTTAATAACACTATTTTCTCTATTTTTTAAGCTCAGTGCAATCTCAGAATAAGTCTGCATTTATGAAGTACACATTACTATTATTTTAAATGTCACATTTCTTTTTACTCCACAAAGACTATTGAACATATCAATTTTACATTAAAGGCCTGTCTTTCTTTAATCAAAGTTTGACCAATATTTGGCACATAAATTGTGATCCCGTAGAGGGATATACCAATCTGTTAAATAAATTAGCAGCTGATCCTAGAATTTCTTCTGGGAAGTCATTAGGTAGTCTGTAATTTTTAAGAGGTTGTAAGGTGCCAGAGACCTCAATACTAGTCAACTTTCAGAGAGGCACCTGAAGGTTGATTCAGAAGCAGTTCTGTATCTGACTGTTAGTCCAGCTGATTCTTTGTCTGATATCTACTGTATTGTCAATAACACTTGTTGTTAGGGTATTATTGATTTTCCTGTGCAGAACTTTTTACAAAAAGTGGTGTTGAAGTAATAAAAGGACAGAAAACTGGGGCTTCACTAAAAATACAAAACAGGTCTCATGACCGTCTTTGTGCCTACTAGCTAATAATTGTTTATATGTGTATACAATATGCATATATTATATGCTTATGATTTTGGAAAAACCCAGCATTCCCTCCTGTGTTTCTCCTTTACTCTTATACTACTACTGTGCTCACAACACTTCTGAATACCAGATGCGTGTGGGGTTTTCCCCCACCAATCAATTATCTGACACCAGCTGAGTGTCCTATAATTTAACTCAATTCTGGCACCATTCACATAAAAATAGCTTCAAGTGCCACAGGTTAAGGGCCCCATCTCATAAGACTGCCCCCCACTTCAGATGCCAGTTGCAAAGATTAGGTTCCCAGGTTACCTACAACCTCTGTCTGACTTGGCTAGAAATCGGAGATTCCCTTGAGTTTAAATAATTTGATAAATCAACTCACCGAAGTCAGGGAAACATTTATGTTTACCAGTTTATTAAAGAATATGATAAA